>UELX01000324.1:0-88897 GCA_900480035.1 Eupelmus urozonus | reverse complement strand
CAACAGATAGCCGATCCAAACTCAACCCATATCCAGGAAAGCTTGGACCAGATCAACGAACAATTGAATGTCATCCAACAAAAATTAGATGATATGTCAAAGCACTTGGACGAGATATCGCATGATATTAAAGATTTAAGGGACTTGATCACGGAAAGAATAATAAATGACCTACCGAAAGAAATCACTGTAGACCAAAAGTTAACGACAATCTCTGATCATGTTAGCAAAGTCAATACGATGTTCGAAACATTCTTTAGTTACAACAATTTGACGTTGCAATTTGAACGTGATACCATATTTGACTTTGTTAACACTGCGCTAAGTCATGGTTCCGATGGAGTGGCTTCACAATTACAGACAATTCATCAAACGCTGACAGACAATAGCACTGGTGTCAGTATGCTTGATATATTGGCTTATGAGAGACAGGTAAGCGAAGAAATATATTTAAAATAAAATAGTTTATTGTCATTTATTCATACTGCGAATTCACTTTTTTTAGCCAACTGCAGCGATGTGCAAAAGATTCCAGTCACCGCATTTCTTCATAACTGAATTATACAATGATGTTATGCAAAGTGAAATGAAGGGACTACTGATATTACAATTCGCTTACATGATAAAGCTTAAATATGCTCCTAACAGTAAGTTATATACGGCATATGATTCAGTTATTTATATCTATTAAGCAAAGGAAATTACGTATTTATTAATATGATTCCAGATACAACCAATAATTATAAGACGGAACTCGAAAATTCCCAAGACCTTTTTTACAAAAGAACTGCAAAAACCATTCCAGAATTAAAAAGAGCTCTTTTACGCGCCCCACGAGATGTTTGGACATGTGACCAAAATCACGAAGAAAGTGCGTATAACAAAATAATAAGTAGTAGAACCATGTTTTCTCAAAATAAATTTACACACAGTATTGAAAATAATTTCACATTTTTTAGATGAAACTTATATAAAGCTTGACCCGGTCTTCCAAGCATACCTCATGTCCGAGAAGGATTCAAACATTACTAAGTACTTAAAGGAACTTGCGAACAAGTGCGCTGATACCTGCCATGATCGCAACGATTCCGGCGATTTATGCAGATCCGCTTACTGTTTGCAGCACAAAAACAAGTGTTCAGGACTTCTTCGTGAGTGCACAGGCCCGGATTCGAAGTTTGAAATTTGTTTAGCTGTAAGTTCTTTTTTAGAACTAACTCTCATACATACATTTTTATTGATGAGTAATTACTTTTGTATACTTTAGGATAAGGACAGTGGCCGCAGATACCATTATATAGGATTGCTGAATAAGAATGAAGTTTTAGGACATAAAAAGCATTGCAACCCGGAGAACAAATTAATCAAAGAAAACAAATATCATTGGCATCGAGAATGCGAATATTGCATGTGTACTTGTGAGAGTGCGGTCCGAGATATGGCCCGCTATTTCAGTTTGAAGGAGGTTATTTCAGATGTTAACGAGGACAAGTGAGTTTTAATGAAATCAATGACTAAAGTTTTAAAGATTGTTAAATAAACTTGAAAGGGATAATCATTGTAAGGCAAATATTATTTTCATGTTCACTTTCACAACGTCGTTCATATTTACCAAACTTTTATTTGTATTTTGCTTTTTCATCCATAAAATATGAATCATGCCAATTACGCATATATTTCTTACAACTCTAATCTATGATTAAATAACCGTATCGTTAAGCAAGACATATCTTTGAGAAACATGAAAAATTCATACGTTTAGAAAATCGTTTCAGAATTGTGACCGGAGTGCGTTTTGCTAAGGAAAATAATGTAATACACATCCAAATAGAGCAAGGACAGATTTTGAAAAATGGAAAGATTAACGAAAATACAGTCGACTGGAAAGCCGTTGACAATTACACCATCCATGACAGCAACGTTGTGGAAGGTCAGGACTATCACACGATCTCCTGGAATGAGAGATCAGTTCAGCTAGATAATTTGGATGTTCCAGTGACCAGTGTTCTCACAGGGCTGAGGTTCAGAGTTATAGAGAAGATCCTGAGATTGGAAATCCGTTCGACGCCACTTAGTTTCTACTCTGGTACACTGAAAACGAACGAATCGAAATGGATTCCTCCTCCGCAGCACATTGCTGAGAGGTGAGAAAACTGTTTTAAGTTTAATTTGTTATTTGAATTGTTGAATAAACTTTGTAGCATATAGTTTAATTAATTATAGTTTAATTTAATTTATTATTTCCGTTTTTTTCAGATCTGAACTCGTATTCAAAGATCGGGATCTGCCAACGGCTTCGCATCTGAACGTTCCAGATTCAAACAAAGATCAATTCATAAGATTTACCACGAGTTCGCTGAAAACGGATATTGGACAAAGCGTGGTGCCATTCATTGACATCCAACCTATCACAGCCTGGCCCCATGTGCCTCTTTCTGGTGCGGCTCTAATTCACAGGGGTGATCCGTCAACGGCTGGATTTTTGGCGCTAAAACTGCGTACCTTCAATTTTGGACCTTATATTCAGGAAAATTAATGTTAATCATAAAAAACGAAACAATTTATGGAATTTTTTAAAAATTTATAAAATTTTTCATCAAACAGAAACATACACTGTCGCTCTAGATTAATTGAAACATGTATTAGGATTGTATTTATTGAGCTATAAACCTTATACACCTCAATCTCAAGATTCGGAGTTATCAACGATTAATCTTCTTTAAATGCCAAGTATTTCATCACTGGGAAATCGATGTATGAGTATGTCACATTAAAAAAGTCTAATTTTGTACAGAATAAATATATACTTATTAAAAATATAGTTTTGATAGTAAAACGCCATGAATGTTATCTTTTATTTATATTGTTCTATTAAATATAAAATTAATTTTTGTGTACATTCAAGCTTAATATCGACAGAAGTAAATCTATTTGACACGTGTCTAAAATTCCAATTTATAAAGTAAAAGAAATTTAATTTATATTATAAATTTTTTCTTATAACATTAACCACATTATTAAAATGGATTTTCCTATTTTACACTTTTGTATAGGTTGTACTAAAATTGCACACTACACTTAACTAAATGATCAATGTAATTCAAGAATTTGTTGTTCTAATTATCGTGGATGTAAACGAATTATAAATTCAACGAAAGATCATCTATAATATTTTAATAACTTTTTTTGTTGAAATTCAATTATATTTCTGACTGATATTTATTTATTTGATTAAGAGTAGTTACTTATGTATTATCAGAATGAAAAAATTTTTAATTTACTAAAGTTAATGTTACACTTATTCGAATGAATAACATTTTTTAAACAATGTATTTTTCCAATAACCTTAAGATAATACATGTTTATTATATCACCATCTGAATATTAAATTGTTTGATAAAAAGAATCGGTGTTCGATGAAAAGAATAAAAGCTGTTATCTTTTAGTTTTGTAATAGTATCACAAATTCAATGAAGAATCAGGTATTGGATATTGATGTCTCTTGTACAATTGTACTGTAGAAACAAGCTCGTAACGAAAAGAAACATACATTCATTAAAATCAATATAAACGTCATTGAAATAACTATGATTGATAGAAAGAAGCTTACGAAACAACCATTGATTAAAGCACATACTTTTTAAGTATTTCATCAGTTAGAATATAATATATATGAATATTAATAGAATCTTCATGATAATAATTCTATTATACATTTTCAAACAAAACTTTAAATGGCACTACTTTATGAATAGTTATAAATTGATACTGGCAATAAGGAAAGATAAAACACATTGAACGCATAATTATGGTATATTTAATTTACAAGTTAGGCTTTATTTCCTTAAAATAATACATAATGCTGGAATATCGCTACGAGTTACGAGTCAGGTTAGAGTTTCTTTGTGAATTAGCGATCTGCGTCACAAAGTGCGACGCGCGCGTGTCGACTGACATTTCGTAATCTATTTTGCGGTTTACAAGCTCGGGCAATTTCTTCGATCTTTAGAAATCGCTATGTACACTTTTGGTTTTTCGCAAGCTATTTGCGCACACTCGCAATTCAATCCTTTTTCTGTGCATAAGTCAGCAAAAAACGGGCGGGATCTCATCACAAAAAGGTCGTTTATGAAAATACAAAACTCGCCAAATTAATTCATCATCAAATTATTTACAATTCATCGCTTTGGAGACAGGTGCTCGGATCACCTTACGGCTAAAAGACCCGTAATATTCTTTGAAAACGACAGTCCCGCATTTTTTTGCCTATTTTCTAAGCGAAATAAGCGCGAGAACGACTAGAAACACGCATAAGTGCGCTGCGTTTTCTTTCTCGGCTTTCACAATGGGCTACAAAAGAGTATTGTCAATGATGTCTTGGCAATGATCGACTCTTATCAAACGCACTTGAAACAGTTTTAGACTAATTAATTTATTAATTCAAGGGAAATTTTAATTAGTAAACGCATACCGCAGGAATTATTCAGATACAATTTTCTTTTGTAACAACGCACTAAGAGATATTTTAGCATTAAAGAAGATTAGTTACAAGGCTCTTTTTTCTTGACAAATAAAACATTTTTGAAAGCTGAAAATTCACAACTAGTTTTAACGTCGTAGCATAAAGTCGTAGCAGTTTCTTTAAAAATGCTTTAGTTTACAGGTATTACTACCAAAAATCTACACACATTATGCAACGTAATCTTTCGAACTAAGTTTACACTTTTCTAAAATAGAAAATGACCAGCAGTCTTTTGTTGCAATCCTTTGACAGTGGCGATAATCATGCTCTTAATAAGCTTCATATGCGCGGCCTTGAAACGGGCAAAGATCACGTCTGTAATTGCTCTAATGAAGACATATAGACTTATTGCTGTACTTTTAGCGATTACGAATCAGAAAAGTCGCTCCATGATTTTAGTGAATGAATGACCTATCCTTTCTAATACTGTGAATTGTAGTGAGCTTATAGTCATTAGTAGCTTGAACAAGAATTCATTAACTTTCTTATCGAAATTATTATTCCATTTTTATATCTACCTATCTAGCGTTATCCAAAGACATCAAAAGATCGAAATTATAAATTTTCTTAAAATTTGTATCTTTATTTAGCACATCTTAATTCTTTTATATTCAAAAATTTCAATATTATATTTTCGAACGCAATGTAATCTTGTCAATGGATAAAAAATATTTAATACATGTTTTATTTAATAAATTTTTCTCACTAAATGTAGCAAACTCATTACCTTTTTATGTAAACGTAAATATTTTTGCTTACCCTTAAAATTTATTAATTTACAGTATTTCAAATCACATTGAAAAATTAAGATTAAATTTATTTTTAATCATATAAATTATAGCTATTAGAAATTTTCATGAAATCTGTATTAAAATAAAACAAAACAATAAAAAAGAATAATAAATTCTAATAAAAAATGTTAATAAAAAAAATCTACCATTCATTTTCAAAGACTTAATTATGCTTAAATGTAATTGTTTTATCAAAGCTACATGAAATATTGATTTTTAATAATTGAAAAAGAAATTGATTTTTAAAGAATAAAAGTTCAATTTTTATTTCTGAAAAATAGAGTTTTATGACAGCGATATTTTATAAATTCGATTTTTCGATAAATTTTAATGTATTTTAGTTTTCTGATGCAGAAAATATAGTTTTAGCAATAATGTCTATACATGTGTACATACGTGAGTATGTAAGTATGTATGGGATAAAATTTTGTATTCACCATATTTCATGAGTGCATTCACGTCATTTTTTGTCATTTTTTTAAACCGTGAAAATGAATTTTAAATGCTCATTATAATCCTGAAGAGAGCTATTAAATATTCCAAAACGTAGGTATTAATGTACAGTAGTTGTTTACAAAATAAGCATCAACTTGATTCGACAAAAATCAATTTTCCTCGCGATTATTAAAAAAACTATTTATGATATAATTAATCCGCTTATAAGACTGAAATTTGTAGCATGCGATATTAAATGTTTATTATGCTTTTCACATATTTTTGTCGTATAGTTAGTTAACTTACCCTTTTAAATTTTTGAGTGCATTAATCAGTTTTAAATAAGTAAAATCGAAATAAGAATGCTTTTAAAAATCAATTAACCATCCAGTCTCATTTTATAAATCAAAATGTCAATCTTTTTATTTAGGTATCTTTAATATCATAATAAGCTGCTCATAGTCAGTCTTAAAATCGCACGTTCACGTTTTTACAAACGTACCAAATCGCTTCTGATCATTTTACGAAACTCGCTGAAAGATGTCACAGATATAAGTGCATCACCATCTCGTCATTTAATATTAGATTCAATTTTACGGACTTGATAATTCATGGGAATTCATATTCGACATCCAATATATTATATATTAGTTCCGACTCGAAACGTTATAATCGTACAACAGACATTTATACATACAAACAGCTCTATTTACAAAAGGAGCACTTTATCCAGATGGTATTTATCTATTTTAATCTTTTACTCCTTACCTTACCTTTATGTTAACGGAGAAAAGAGTTCATAATTACTTTTAAAATAAGATTATTTTTATAATAATTATATGATGATTATAAAAAATTATTTTCAGGCTGAACTCTTCATGATTTGACAGCTGATATAAGAACTGATTTAACATGAAATGTAATACTTCCTTTAGCTAAAATATCATGTTTTTTTTTAAATTTTTTTAACTAGATGCACAATGAATTCTATAATGAATCGAACTTTTTAACAGCTTAAAATCTACTTAATAATAAGGCAACTTTTTAAACCAGAGTTAAGTATTAATTTCATTTAAGAATATTAAAAAATATAATTGCTGTCAGAGTACCATTTGTTTTCATACAAAATTTTGTCGCTTATTAGAATTATAAAATTGTTTATGCTGTAAATTGCTTGTTACAACCAAGAATTTTATTCCATCACATACTTTTACAATTTACTGATTGTAAATATTATTTTTTTATAAACATTTAAACACCAAATTTAAAAATCTTAAACTATTTATAAGTTTAAAAGATTTGTACTTGCTTTTTTTAATTTAAGACTTTACCATGAGTATGAAATGTATTTTATTACTCTTCTTAAATATTTATTATTTTTCTGATTATTTGTGAAAATTTTCAAATACAATTTGTGTTATATTAATTCTGTTTCTGTTTATTTTAACTACTAGAATACAAAATTTTAATTTAGCTACTTAATTGTTATAAATGATCGGCAAATGTATTACTAATTTGAAAAGGCGAACTGTGAATTATTTTAATTGACTCTTTGAAATTATGTTTTGTAGTTGTTTTTTTTTTCTTCGAATATCCCATGACAATGTTTTATGTTATTAAAAATTTGACAATTATATTAAAAGTACTTTCAGTATTTGAGGTGGAATAATTATATGTATTTTTAACAATAAAATATCTCCAAATTTAATTTAATATTTCAAAGTTTAAAATACAAGTAGAAAGTAAAATTTTGTTATTTTTGATGATTAAGTTTAACGATATATTTAATAAATTTTACTTGTGTAGATAAAATACAACTTTTCAAGAATAACCATTCCAAAATTTCTTACAAACCAGCCTCTTTTGTGCACTTTATATCAAACTTTAAAATTTTTAAAAAAATACTTAATTTATATTTTTTTACAAATCACTTTATTTAATTATACGTGTGCACTTGAAATAAAAATCTTTTGACATAAGTTATTTGAATTTAATCAATTCAATAGTCGGTTACGATAAGTGTTAAATGTTCTGAACTCTTTACTCAATTAACAGAAAAGCATTTTAGATGTTTTATATTTATTATTTTCAATTATTTTGTATTACAATAATTAGTTATATTTACAATACGATTAGATCTCGTTACAATTACAAAAAACGATTTCAAATTACAAGTTTTCGATACGTCATCGTGCGACTCGTTATCTTGTGGCGAAAGGCTGCTCCATTGTTAGTGTGCAGTCAATTTTTTCGACAATTATTATTTATTCTCAATTAATTACTATATGCATTATCAGGGTTTTGAAGCGCCTGCGCTTTGTCATCGCCACAAGATTACGCATCGTGTGTTACTCTCTATTAATAATCTTTTTTTTTCGTACAACTCACTTAGCTTTGCTACAATGCCGTGTCGAGTCGCGATCATTGGCTTGGCTCGTCCCAAAAAGAGATTCGAACGCACAATATCATTAATATTCTTAAATTCCCTCTCTCAAGAACTGGGCCAAATTACATTATATAAAACCATGGTCCATGAACAAAGTGACTTTTCCGATACTTCCTACATAATACTGCATTAGAACCAGTGACTCGAACAGCTTGTGGTCTTGAGACAGAGTTTACCGGAGCTCCATGCTCCGATATTTTAAATACCGCATGATTCGTGTGATGTTTGTCCCCACGTCTAAAGAATTAGACTCTCACTTTAATTATTGTACTTCATAATACACAATACGATCCATACAGCATACCAGTTTCTTTTATCTTTAAATGTACTATATACAACTATAAATCGATAGACTTAGTCTAATTATCGCTAGTGACAGTTCACTGTTATCTCGTGCATGAGGATCTTTGCTGATTGCAAAGAGATCCATTACAAACTTCAATTTTTTCATAATTTATAATTTCATTATTACGCAACGTCACGATTGATTCAGATTTATTCCTTCTTGTTTTTTCTCGCGTATAAATAGCATACGAAAAAATGTCTAATTCTCAATTAGGCGAATAAATACTATAAACAATCAATAGAAGAGGAGAAGGACACAGGACGAAAACGTAGACAGAGTAAAAAAGCGTCACGAAATATGTAATAATAAACGCGAAGCGAATTCGCGAAAGAACACTCGATCGGATCCCGCCGGATCGGTGCGTTTCCTCGCTCTACCTATATCTCTTTCTCTCCTTCTTCGGCATGCAGCGAAATATATTTATATTAAATATTAAATAAACGTAAAAAACAGGGACAGGCGATAAAAATTTATCTAAAATAAAACAAACATGCAATGAAAGAGAGAAACAAGACGTACAAATTGTGTGATCGGTTCGCGATAAAAATGAGCGCTCTATCGCAATATAAACTACGTGACTAGAAATGATTGCTCTTGCGCGCGAGAAGTAGCCTTTCTTTTCACAGCGATCCTCCTGCTGGTCGTCTCCGAACGAAGCAGCATCCTCGCAGGGGGGTAGGGGGAAGCTACGCGCGGGCTAGAGAAGTGATGAACGAAGAGGAGTGAGCTGGCTCGCCTAGACCTCGGTGGTGCGGCCGTACGGCACCGCCGTCTGTCCGGCCGTCGTCGCCGCCGCCGCCACAGCCGCGGCCATCTGTGTTGCTACAGCCGTCTGCTGGTCCTCGGTGTGGGACAGCTTGCGCTCGCGCTTGTTGAAGAGGCTTCCTAAAAAAGAGGGCTGCTGAACCATGGCCGTAGTAGTCGTGCTCCCCTTAGGCTGCGCGCCGGGGATTGTCGCCCCCGGGTGGACTTGGTGACCGGCGGCGGCCACCCCGCCCTTATTCGCGCCCTGGCTCATGGAGCTCGCGGAAGTCGATTGAAAGGAAATTGACATACCGCTATCCAGAGAGCCGACACTGCCGCGACGCTGCGGTTTCTCGCCAGCAACTGTAAATGGAAAAAAAATGTTGTTATTAATGAATATCGTATATTTACTGTTTCTTTTTCTTTCTTTTATTGTTATACAATCAACAGTGAAAGATATCTAAACAGCACAAAGGAATCTTATGTAAAATTTTGTGTTACTTTATGTTATGTAACTAGAAAGACTTGTTAAAGTTAATTCAATTCTTTGTATTTCTAAGCTGTCCAACATCAATCATTTCATTTATTGAAAAAACATTTCTAAGAACAATAGATTTCAACTAACGTTTCACAATATACAGTGCAGTAAATTAACTTCGATGTGTATTTAGAAACGGCTAGTTTTTATAGCACTATTTTCTTTTTACTTCCGCATAGTGCCATTATAAACTTTTTAAGAAGCACCTACACAGTCATTCAATTCAATCTCAACTTACTTAAATCTTAAATAATAGTAATGTTACTTACATTGCTCGTGTATGTCGAGTAGCGAGTTGCTTAGCGCAGATCGCTTAAGCTGCGAGTCTAGATCGACGACGTCCGTCCTCTCGGAGCAGGGTCCAGGACACGGGCAAACCTCAACATCTGCAACGCCGGAGTCCCGGTTCTCGGCGCCACCTCGTGCCCCTCTACTACTCTTTTGTCGTTCCAGCTCGGTCTCTATTCGCAACGTTTCCATCTCGTCCATCTCACTTATCGACTCCCTTAAGTCTTCCACAAACTTGCAGCGGTCGTGCTCGTTGCGGGCGTTGAACGTGACTAGTACCTTGTTATCGACGCGCTGCGATAGTCGGATTCCGTACGGATAATCTGAAAGAATTTCATTTAGATAAGTATTCGTAAAAATAAGATTCACAAAAACGGTATTTTTTCTTTTAATTTTCAACTTACGAGAAACTTCGAACAGTGTGACTACCATGCCACACAGCGGGAAACTCTGTCTAAACGTGTACGTAACGCTGCTCTTCTTCTTGCTCAGTATCTTTGTGACCACCAATAAGTCATTGAACAGGAACACCTCTCGCTGATGGACTCCGGGTCTCTCCTTCTTATGAATATCCGGAATCTCATACAGCCGACAGTAACAGACCAGCCGCCGATGCGGCAAAGCCATGTTGGGCTTTTTGCCGACGATCGTCGCCTGAACCTTCATCACCTGGGTGACGTGGTCCGAGCCGGGCTTGAATTCGTTGGATTTTACGCGCTCATAGATGCCGACGAGGATGTCCCTGTCGATGTCGCCGCAATCGTCGATGCCTCGCAAATTCTTCACAAAGTCCTCGAGTCGCATGCGCCGCTCAGGTTTAAGGTTGGGCGTGTGCAGGTCCGTGTTTAGCATGATAATGGCGAAAGCGAGAACAAATACGGTATCTGGCGAGCGCAGCCTCGACACCACATCCGGATTGCATTGGCAGTAGCGCTGGCTGAACACCTCCATTAGTCGCTCGATTTTTTGCGCCTCGCCGGGCATGCGGAAGTAAGCCTGGAATTTGCGGAGGGCTACGTCCACCTGTGAAATGCGCGAATCATTAGTTTTGTGAACACGATTATAATTTTTACACTTTTCCAAATAAAAGTATACATTACCTGCATTCCTGCCAAATCGAGCTCATGCGAAAAGCATTCGAGCACCGCCATATTGAAGGAGCTCTGGAGGTTGCCGAGGTATTCTCCGATCATCTGCTTGGACAGACCCTTGCGACTGATGAGGAATCGCGCTACGCCCTGGGGCGAGTTCTCGAGGAAGCCCCGTCTTATCAGGTAGTTGATGCCGCGCTCGGGTTTCTTATTGAAGAGATTCAGGCCAACGCGATACTGGCGCTTGCGTACCGTCTCCGAGACTTTGTAGCTCGTTTGCGATATCGTTTCTGCGTGATCCATCAGAGGCAGCTGGTACGTGCTCAGCTGCACGTGTTCGTCCTTCACGTTATTCAGCATTGCGCCGCTGTCGTTGGCGTGGACCATCTCCTGGTGTTCCGGTGAGCTTGACTGTAATTACCAAGATAATTATTAAATTATTGTTCGAAAATTATTAGCTTATGTTAAATTCGGTCAGTTGATTTAATTTTCTTTCAAAACTTGGTTAGACAAAAAAAGTAAAACTTACAATGTGCTTGTGCTTCCAGACGGGCGATGCCCTCTGCGCGTCGCCCTCGGAGCTCTCGCAGTTGGTCGAGTCGCTGCCCGAACTCTGCACCGAGCTGAGGCTGCCGTTCTCCACGCTCTTGCTGAGGCCGTTGTGCCTCTGCTCCATGGAGCGCGAGCTGATGGAGGAGGTGCGCTTGGGCACCTCGGGCGGTACCTTCTTGCTGCAGCTGCTGCCGGCACGACCGGTGGAGCCACGGCCGCCGCTCGACGTGCTCAGTTGAGACGTGCTGCTGGACCAGGCCTGCTGCTGCTGCATCTGGGCCTGTAGATTGAGCGGGCCCGAGGGCGAGGTGCACGGGGTCACTCGGTGGACGTCCCGAGGAGGCGTGTCCTGGCGAAGACCGCATAGGGTTTCCTAATGGAGGATTCGTTTGTTAATGAGAATAGATAAGATAGTTGGAATTATTTATTAATACATTGAGAGAAGAATCTTTGGAAAAATTAAAATTCTGTATAATAAAGTTGTTGCAGAATGAGAATATTAATCAATACAAATGTAGAAAATTTTATGATCCATCTTATAAAATTTCTTATAATATACGGTAATTTTTTCGATTTTTCCAGGCTGAGACAACTTTACTATTTATTATTATAATTTTTCTAAAGATTCTTTTATCAGTGTACAAGTACTGATAATTATAATACACTTTATTTAAAAGCCAAATTCGATCACTTTACCGATTTTCTAAATAAACCACGTGATAATACACCGCACAAAATTCAAAACACACTAATTCTTCCATCCATTTCTCAAAATCTCTCCTGCACTCCATTACAACTTTCACCCTCCCGTCAACAGCCGAACGATCACAACCCATAAATAGAAAGTCCTCAACACAATACACCCACCCAAAAGCACCCGTCTACATTTACAAAACAAACAGCGCCACAAAAACCATCCCGGCCCAACCGATCGCAATAAAACCGCCAGGAGGCCAGTATTGTCTCCGTACCTGAGGATTGTAATAGTGAATGCTGGAGCCGCTCTCCTGCGAGCTCGACTCCCAGCAGGGACTAGGCGGCGGCTGCTGTTGCTGCTGCTGCTGCTGCTGGTGCCTGCCGCAGGGACTCGGCGTCAGCGACGGTGTGTGCCTGCCGGAATGGACGCTGTGATTCACCAGCTGGTGAGCCGCGTGATTCGTGACCTGGTTCTGAAATCAGCCGAATGGTAATTGTTAATTATTATTTATGCGCTGATGCTCGATTTGGAGCTTTATTGTCTGCCGACGGAGCGAATTCAATTTCGATTAGTTGCTGAACGCGCTAGTGAATTTTAAGCGAAGCTTTTGATCGAGATATTTAACAGAGTTAAAAATAAGTAAGTTTTAAGTTTTAATGATTTTACATTTTGTATACAGAAATCTGAAATTCACAAAACGTAAATACTTTAACATAAAATTACTCTAACAACACTCAAATCTCAAAACTTTCTAAAAATCCTCACGCCCTCAACCTGTCACCAAACTCACCTGATGCCCGCTTATCTGGATCTCGCACCTGCCGCTCTGGCTTCTAGGCATGGGCGAGGCGCAGCCGTGAGCGGCTCCGTCCACCACCACCCCAGGGTGCCGCCTCTCCCTAAGCGACATGCTGCGAATCGGCGTCGGCCGATTAACCGGCGACTGGTGATGCTGCTGCTGCTGCTGGGGCGACTGTTGCTGATGGTGATGGTGGTGGTGCTGCTGCACCTGGGGCGGCTGGTGCACGTAGACCTGGTTGTGGTAGGCCAGCCGCTGCTCCTGCATGTCCTGCCGGTCGGCCGCCTCCTGGAGCTTGCGGCTCAGGCGCTTCTCGGCCTTGGCCATTGCCGTGATGGCGGCGAATTTTTTTAAGAGAGTGTAGCGCCGGAAGGCGCGCTGGATGGTTAAGGCGGCGTTGCGGGCCTTGACGCCGCCGTACTTGCGCTCCAGCATCTCGATCTGCTTGTCGAGCAGGTCCTGGGAGAGTTCGTAGCTGGAATTTAAGAGGTGGATTAGATTTTTGGTAGATGGAGTAGTAAAGAAGTAATTTTGAAAGGGAATTGTTTATTGAGGCGGTTAAATGAGATAGGATGTTGCAGGTTGGAATACAGAAAGTGATTTGATGGAGTTGAGTCATTATGTTTTTAGATGCGTTTGTTCAAGGATTTTTAGGCTTGGTCGCTAATGGGTCGATGATAATGGTTTCGATACACACTTGAACAGAAATAGTTATGCCATCAACAGCTATAAATTATTGTTTGCAAATCGTGAATTTAAAAAAAGAATTATGTAAATGTGCTGTGCTCACATTACTTGTTGTATAATAATTTGGGTATAAAGTATTTTAATTTGAAAAAAGACATTAGTTGAAACATGATTTAGGTTTCATAACAATACCATTATATTTAGCGTTTCAGTCATTCGTGAAATAAAAATTTTTTACTCATGAAGCCTTGAAATTTTATCCGTGTAGTTAAACATTGAACTAAAGTTCTTAATATCCGTAAATTATGTGTAATGACATTTTTTAAAAGTCTTACAAAATAATGTTTACTATCGATTATAATCATTTTGTTCGAAATGAATAAGAAATTGAAAACGGTTCTATACTTTTATAAATATATATGCATGACTCTCAGAAAATATTGCAAAGTACGAAGCCTGTTAAAAATACATCTTTGAACTTGTGAAACGTACGTTTTGCAAACGTCAATCTTTGAGGTTGAAATTGGTCCATGAATAAGCAAAAATGTTTGAAGCCACTACGACTGAACCATTCTAGGTAGAAGTCGTATTTCAAATTTAAAAATTGTGTTGTGACCTATTTTCGCAATTCTCTTATAAAAAGAAAATTTGTAAAAAATATTAGTTGTAATACAAAATTTTCAAATAAATAACTGCTTTTTCAATTTCAAATTTTTAAATTTGTTTTTTTACAATTAGTTTAAAAATGAAGTATACCTTTTGCTAAAGTTTAAATTGAAATTTTTTTTACATTTAAACATTAACTACTCATACAACCAAAATATTTAACAGTATAAAATGGTAAAATAAAAAAATGTCTATTTTCACATATTTTCTCACATAAAGCGTTCAAGGACCACAAAATCCACTTAACCCCAGCATCCAATCAAGAACAAAAAATCTTCAAACCCAAGCCAACTCCAATAAAAAAAAAGACACTTACGCAGCTTGCAGCCGACACCTCTTCATGACATCACCATTCCTAACGCTGGGCTTCTTGTGGCAGGACTGGGGGTAGGCCGACTGGGCCGCCTGGGGCTGGCAGCCACCGTAGCCCTGGACCACAGGCCCGTAGCTCTGGGGCTGTCCATAGCCCGCCG
Source organism: Eupelmus urozonus (assembly GCA_900480035.1). Lineage (NCBI taxonomy): Eukaryota > Metazoa > Arthropoda > Insecta > Hymenoptera > Eupelmidae > Eupelmus > Eupelmus urozonus. The sequence goes on along the minus strand of UELX01000324.1, from coordinate 73,822 downwards.
GCTGCTGCTGATAGTGGTGCTGCTGCATGCCCGGCCCGTAGGCGTGGGCGTAGTTGTTCTGGCTGTACATGTACTGGCCGGTCATGTAGCTCGAGGAGAGAGCCGGCTGCTGCTGACCGGCCGTGCTCGAGTAGATGCTGCCGCCGCCCCCGCCCACAGACTTGGACGGACCCAGCCTGTCCATCTTCTGCGGGAAGCTGTAAGAAGAGAAGAGAGGGGTTGATTATTATTTGAGTTTTGGGTGTGGGTTTATTATTTTGAAGCAGTGCAGTGTATGTTATAATAATTATTAGTCAATTTTTTATGGATATTTTATGGTTGATTTGTAGAGGGACTCGTAAAATACCTAATGGGTATTTATTTTTGAAAATAAGCTATTTTGTTAGCTGGTGGTAAACTGACCAGTAAATCACCGGTTGTTTCTCTATTTTAGCTCTCGCCAAAATTATATCGTAAAAAATAATTAACCATCCACTTAATATAGTTGCAAACCTAAAAACGTCAAATTTCGTATACCATAAAAATATACCAGTCAACTCGTTAACCAAAACAATTTTGATTAACAGACTATGCTCGCACAACAATTTGAATACATGAATTCTCAAGCAGCCACGCGCTCAGCACGCGTAAACAAGGCTATAAAAAAATTTCCGTGGCTTTTTTTAAAACTACACACACTACCCAATTTCCACGAAAATTCATGCCTTAATCAACATTAAAATTCATTCCCAATCCCACAGTCCCAATTTGTCTATCCCCGGAAAACGCCAAAATCGGCCTGTATGACGGATAATTTCCGACCGCCTGCCGCTGAAATTTGCATGAAACCGCAATAAACACCGGCTACACCTCCGAAAAGTCGTTTTTTCCCCTGACGTCCAGCGCTGATTTATAAGTCTATATACACCACGCATGAGCGAACTTTTCTCTCTTTACTATCGCAGGTGGACGGCTTTGTGTACTTTTTTTTCCTACGCTTTGTTTCCGCCGACTGGTTACACTTGCCTCGGTGACGAAATTACGCTTTGATTCGAGCGCTTTGACGGAGCAAAAAGTGAAAGTTTACGGCGCGCGTATCTTAACACCTTCGATCTGATCGGACAATTTGTATCCGTTTCAGAGCGCGGGCAATTAGCGGGTCGTTGTGCACGGGTTGCTTCAATAAAATCGTTAAAGTCGGAGGCTGAATTTATGATGGCCGCGAGTGGAAATATTGTTTGCTCGCGCGTTTGCGCCGCTAATCAAATGTTTGATTATGGCTGGGCGAGTTTGTGTACGTGGCTGTTTGGGTTTGGTAATGGAAAATGTAGTGGGGTTGGTTTATGGAGTGTAGTGTAAGGTTTACGAGGGTTTAATGAGTGGGAGACTTTTCGTACTTGTATTTCTCATGGCTCTAAATTAATTTTACGTACCACGTATAATAACTACTAGACTGTATACTCAGTTTCGTATCTCACTCGGCTTTAACAAGCCACAAAATCAAAATAGACTTATTCCCAAAGTAACAACAAACAAAAAAATTCCATAACTCCCGTTCACCGGCAATAATACCCGACTGCGCATGTATGCACAAAGCGAGACAGCCAGAGCAGTAATCGTGGAAGAAGCGCTCGCTCAATATCCGGCTGGTCGCGCGATTACCAAACGCAATTTCCGGGGCGATTTGCTTGCGCGACCACCGCCGGAGCGGAATTCAAAAGCGCGCAGCGCCGATCGGTATCGGAGAGCCAGATACGCTCCGATGCTTTCGCTAGTGCGCTGAAAAATTCATGCCGTGGATGGAAAAGCGCCGAGGTGTGGATTTGCGAGCGCTGTTGGAATGGTTTTGTTTGATTGAATTGGGTTTGGGTGAAAGTTGAGTTTTTATTGTTGTGTGGTGGGTAGATGAACTTTGAGGATGGGTGCGATGGCTCGTCGATTACGTCAATGTATTTTCCAGGGTATTACGAATTCAGGAGTGAGCTGTTGGCCGCTAATGGCTTTCGAACGACGCTTTATGGGGAATTATCCGAGATTAATAAAACGTCATTTAAAACCCATTAAAATCAGCTTTCCGACTGCGAACACGACTCCCAAACACAAGAATAATCCACGTCAAAACATATTACCTCACTCCCGACTCCAAAAACCAAAACCCTCCAAAAAACCAACATCTCAATACCATCTCCCAAAAAACAAACTCCACGATACCAATCACTCCGAATTCCACAAAAGACACGTCTCCAGCTAGACTCCTTCCCCGAAGAACCATAATCATCAAATCATTAGAGATGCAGGCGCGCGCGCGCGCCACGAAAAACACCAGGCCGGAGAGATAAAACGTAAAAGGAAGCGAGAAAAAAGAGGAGAAGGAGGAAGAAGAAGAAGCCGGGAGCACCTGGCGCGTGCCGGGCAGCAGCTGCCACGCGCGGGCGCGCGCCTGGCCTGTCCCGGCCATTGATATTCCCCGAACACAGCTATATATGCAGCAGCGGCGCAGTAGCCCGTGAATCAGCAGCCCCTTTTTCAAGTGAATCATACGGGGAATAATCGGACGAGCCACCCCCGTGTACGTGGCTTTGGTGAGTGCGCGCACCCTAGGAGGAGTTAGTCATTGGGGAGTGACGATTGAAATTTTAATTTTCCTCGGGAGGAAGTCGGGAATGCGGGAGGTGGAGGATGATGGTGTATTGTGGGTGACGAGCGCGCGTGTCGCGAGACGTGCTCTTTGGTTCTTGGAAGGATGGGAGGTTTTATTATAATCGGGTAGTGTAGGGGTGTACTCGACGTTTTATAGGTTTAGGAAGTGTATTGTTGTTTGAGTTGCTTAGGATATCTGGATTTTCTTTGCTTTATATGGAATGATGAAAGGTTATACTAAAAAGATTTATCGTAGATATGAGATTTCTAGAGATTATTTTCAAGATAGTTATATACTTTTAAATATAATGCGGGGAATTGGCAAAAAAGTCCTGTTAATGATGAAATTAATTTTTTTATCGTGTCGAACAAATCATAACGGTCTGAATCTGTACCGTATATCATACATAGTAGGCAATTAATTAATATTGTAATTAATTAATTACTATTATGAAAATCAGATGTTAATACAGACGCATACATAATTAAATAAATTCATTTGTTGATAACCAAGTACATCTTGGGTATTTTTCAGTGGTAAACTTATCTCATTAGCTTGCAACAATACCGACATAATAAAAACTCAGAAAAGTACTCTAGATAATTTTATAAAACAAATTTCTCCCAAGTACCAAGAATAAAATATCAATTCGGAACAACTAAACAGCACATTTTCATCATAAAACATTTCAATTCAACTCTCACCGCCTAACACCCAGCGCCCAAAAAAAAAACCCACTTCCCCAAAAACACGGCCAACCATTCACGCTCGTCCCCCCAAGCATCCTCGCAAAGAGCCACCTACACGCTCGGCAGTCACGCTCCGCGAGCAGGCCGACCTCGCTCCGGCACCTGAATCACCCTTCCACATCAGCCACCCCACACAGCCCAGCACACGATCCATCCATACATATATATGCGCACACATGAGCGCGGACGCAGGCGGCCGTGACCGTCTGCGCAAAAGAGGGTCACGCTCGACGTACCCCACTAAAAATCCGGATACGAAGATAATCATGCTGGCTCCTGCTGCTGCTGCTCTAGGTTCACTGCACTCTCTCTCTCTGCGAAAAACTCCCACACGCGTATGTGTCTCTCTCCTTTACAGCGACGTCTCCTCGGCTGCAGCCATGGCTTCCGGCGCCTTCCGCGGGGCCCTATGAATTTCCACGCGTCGCGCCGGGAAAAGAACGGTAAGTTTCCGCTCGACTTCCTGTCGAGCCGCCCGCCCGCGCGCGCGCGAGCTTCTTCAAATATCGGCTTGTCAAGCGCGAGCTCGGGCTATTGTATTAGAGGCGCGATATCGGTCTCACGCTGCTGATTGCGGTTGCTGAGGTTGATCGAGGGCCGGTGAGTTACGGTTTTTTTCCTTTAACGGAGAGGACGGTATTGACTTTTTAATTCAGAGTTTCGATAGTTTTTTCTCACTGGAGTTTTGTTTTCACTTTTTTAACACAGCACTAAACAATCGTCCTGAACTCGCAAATATTTTCACTTTCTTCCAGCAAAACAGAGAAAAAGGGCGAAACAATCGAATCGATCTCCTCTGAGCGCACTCGGCGAAAAGCGAGCACTCGGCGGGCAAAAGAGCCGCGTGCTCGAGAATAAAAAAGGCCTCGAACGAGAGAAGTAGCAGCGTCGCACTCGAGCGCGGCCGAAGGACTGACTGAAGGATCGCGCAGCTGCCGAGAGCGGCAGTGTAGTGTGGGCCCCGAGGAGGAAGAAGCGCCAGCCGGCCGGGCCCGCAAGGAAAAGGATCCGACCTTACGGCCGTAAGTCTGCCGAGGTGAACAGACTTTGGGGAGGGAGCTGCATGCTAGTTGAGCTAAGGATGCCCCGGCGTGAGCGGTGTGTGTACGCAGTCGAGACCGAAAGTGGCCCTGTGGAGGGGGGAGACAGATGGGCCCGATGCGTGGAGAGGTCGTTTTTTTGGTTTTTAAAGGGAGACGTGCGTGTACTGGATTTCTTTTGGGGGAATGATGGGGTGTGTGGAGATTGTTTAAAAAAATTGGGGGGTTGGCTTGGGATTGAATGGGTTTGGTTAAGAGAAGTTGTATTATTGGAATTTTACTCGGTAGATAGTACAGGAAATTTTAATAATTTTTTGTGAAATTTTTTAATTTCATTTTTTAAATTAAAATAATTTTGTAATATTATATTTTTTAGTAGTATTCAAAATAATAATTTTAAAATGATATATTTTAAATTTTACAGTCAATAATTACAATACTAATTGTTTTTCAAAACCAAAAATATTAAGAAATTATTCTCCTTTTTTATCAAAACAATTTTTAATTTAACAACTACAAAAATTTACACCATTAATAAACTTAAAAAATGGAATTTGTCAGCATCCTGTCATTGTCATTCACTTCAAGTCTCCGGCTAATTATTATCTCCTACCCAGAAGACCGTTAAAAACCCACCAAATCCTCTACCAGCAATAATTACTCACAGCCGACTGTACAAAATAAAAACCATATATACCCTCCTTAAACAAAGCATTTTAATCTCCTCCCACAATATTTTTGCAAAACAAACGCTTAACCACTCCAGCAACTCCTTTCAGCTCATCATCCCTCCCATTACCCCAACGGCCTGGCCGTGAAATGTCCAAAAGCATTTTGTCCGTTAAGGCACTCGTAAATCCGCGCTCACGACACAACAAGCCGCGTCGACAGCAGCGATTTCACAAGGGACTCTATATATACTCACAGCCACTAGCGCTGCGCTTCCTAATACCTCCTCCTAAATCCCCTGTAAGTAGACGCGCTCACCTTCGCCTGCAGGAAGGTGCGACGAAGACGGAAGCAGGAAGCGAGGGGAAAAATATTAAAGCGGAGAGGGGCCTGACTATAGCTCGGGTCTATATGCATCGAGAAAAGTAGCAGCGTCAGCAGGTAGCTGCGCACGAAAATCGTCGTTACTTGCAACGGGAGATTTCAATGAGGAGGAGGCGCAAGCCAGCTTCACGGCCCGTAAAGCATCGAGCTGGCCGATCGTAAATTTTCCTCGAGCGGCGCTTTGTCTCGGTGAGATGAAGGCGTTTAGGCTGTTAAAGGGCGAGCTTCTTGCTTTGCTTTTTTTCTGCGTTGCTTGAGTGAATGGATTGCGAGGCTGGCTACTGGCGTTTGTTTTGCCGGTGTTCCTGTGGGCTTTTTAAATGCGGAGCTGTTTACGAAATGTAGGCTGGAGCGACGTTGGTGGCATCCGAGTGGGTGGGAATTGATGGAGGATGATTCGGGATTTTTATGGGATCGATTAATGAAGGATGTTTTGGGCGCTTTTTTCGGGCGTTTCGAAAGGATTTCATTTGTGAGTTTGGTTTTGTGGAATTTTGGAGGGAAAAAAGAAGTTACGCAATGGGAAAGGAATGGTGCGGAGGAAAAATGGATTTGAAAGAAATTCCCTTCGTTTTAATGTAAAGTAAAGATCAGTAGAAATATAAGTATGGTTTTTAGAAAATAGGTTTTATGTAAGTTATTAAATTGACGTTATTGTTCGTTTGGTAGTGATGAATAAATAAGAAGGCTGTTGATCGCCAAGAACAATCCAAAGTTATTACAACAATACCAATGTTTCGAAAGTTTTTTGTTATGTTCCTCTTTCAGATAATGTTACTACATGAAAACTTGAATTGGCGTGGTAATAAAGTCGACAATATAATATCACGCTAATTCATATTTCTATTATAAAATTGCCTGAAATAAAGACGTAAGAAAAAACGTTGAAAAAATTGGCAGAATTTCAATATATCTGAATAGTTTAGAATAATTAATAGAATCTTCTTATTTATTTATAGAAGTCATAAGTTCATAAACGCTGGTTAGCTACATACCTTAATTTTAACCTATACAGGTATACCCAGAAAATAATTAAATTTTCTACCAGGAATTTTGAATCACTATTCTTAATATTTTTACAACTTCCTCTATGAGCACACAAACAAAACTCGCCATTATCACGCTCTACTAAATAATTCATCGCTACTGCAATATCCAATAAATCAAACGCCCACGCCGCCAAAGCGCCAACGTCGAATAAAAATCCATCCACTAACCCAATTAATCCCGTTAACACAGTCCCAATCAATTCTCACGCTCGACTCGCGCCGCCTCCTAATCCGCAAAATCAAAGATCCCGACACGACTCCGACCTCATCCCCCATAAATTTCCTGGCTCCGCCACTGTAATTCGCTCTGACCCAATGAAACTCGCCGGCGCTGCGACAATATCGATCGATCTATTTTCGGGGTCGCGAGAGATCGATGCGAGTCTCGAGGTCTCGAGATAAAAGCCCTGCTGGAGGGAGGCAAAAGCTGCTTAAAGGCCCTCGAGTTGTATTGAGAGCAGCGGCGCTAATGGAAATGTTTTGGCTGGCAGGGATTTTCCGGCTGGATTCGGCCATTTTTCCCTTTTTTTGTGCGCTTGAAAGCTTGAAAGGGTGTACAAGGGAGTTGAGTCTGGCTGGGAATTTAATGAATCCTTCGCGCGAGGCTTTATCAGATTGACCCGAGAGCGGAGAGGGATAACTTGAATAAATTGTTCGCGTACCCTCATTATTCGATTGACCCGATTTATTTTTATAAAACTCTCTGAGCGCTGTGTCGCCGCGCTTATTTCGTGCCTGCTGGGATCTGAATGTGCTCTGTACGTGCTGCTGAATTGATTTAGGATGTCGGTTTAATTTTGTTTGGTTGGTTTTATTGAGCTGTTTTTAGCGGAGCTGTCGTGAGTTCCGGTTCGCAAAAATTAGTTACGAATATTTTTTTATGAATTAATGATTGCATTTGATACATTACAGTGATGGTAAGTTTTATTTTAGATGGTTTTGTACCAGCAACATATTTTATTTCCATAAACTCCCATTTTTTTCTTTAACACGACCTTTTCATATGCTTTCAAGCTATAAATATTTCAACTCTGCCACATTCAAAAAGAATCGTATTCAAATCCCGTCCCCCTCGAAAAAACCCACGCCGCCCATACAATTTCAAAAAGGTCGTTCAATATTCAACGTAATGTAAAACACTTCCTCCCCAAAACCACCCTTCCACAAAAACTACACCCTCGGTCCCTCAAACAACAAAAACCCACCACACATACCCCCGTCAAAAAATCAAGTAAAACGTTGATCGCCCGCGCTTGTCTTCCCCCTCAAAAAAAAAATCGAAAAACCCAAACGCGCGCGCGCCGGCCGGCACCTGCGATCAGCGTGATTCCATTTTTTCAGAGGGTGGGGGAGATACTTACGCGCGCGCGCCGCAAAAGAAGAAGAAGAAGAAGAAGCTGAACATCTGCCCAGGCGGCACGCTCCGCACGTGTGCCACGAAGGGCTTACATACGTCCGTCTCTCTCGGGGCACGCGATTGTCTTCTTACACACCTGCTCCGGCTCTCGTTCGCCTTATTTTTTTATTATCGAGCCGGGGGCAAGCAAGAAGCGCGCGTAAATAATGTACAAGATGAAAGGGACGACCCAGATGTCGGGCGGATTGTATTAGTCGGGCGCGTGGCGCAGCTTGCGCGCTGTGTATGACGGGTGCTGTTATTGCGACGTTTATGATGATGATGCCAGGGACGCGCTTTTGTGTTAGGGATGCCTTTGAGAGGACTATGTCTAGCTCTTTCTTGGATCTTTGTTTCTTTGAGGATGGGTTTGATGTTTGGAGGGCCGATTGTCTAGGGTGGACATTGTGAATGGTAGGGATTGTTGTACTCATAGGTACTACGTGATGAGGTTACGAAAATTTTTGTGGTTATAGTGATTAGGATCTGAGAGTCTTCTTAAAATTCAAAGGCCGTTCTATATTTCTATTATACTATATTAGTCTAACGAGATACAATCAGCAACATTATGATCTCTACTCTTTCTTATCACCGAAAGAATTTTTTATTTTCGAAGTGTACCAACTAAACAAATTCCAAACCCCTATCAATTACTCCGACCCCGTTGCTCGAGCCATCAGTCTTAAACATTTTCATAACTAAATGCAGATTATATTAAATTTACAAAAATTTGGCGCATCCTTTATCACACATCTTTAACATTAATCGCACCTCACCATTCTGATCAACGATACAGCCGTGATTTCGTCCTCCGTTTCTCTCGCTCTTATCCAGAACCGCGATAATGAGAGGCACAGCCGAAGAAGACGAAGGAGAAGAGCGATAAGAGAGGAAGCCGCGACTAAGTGATCAAGAGAGAGAAAGAGAGAGGGCAGGTTTCAGCGCGAGCGGCACGTGTCCAAGTGGCAGCTGATGGTCTACGTCTGGAGAGCGGCGCCGGCGTTGAGAGAAGCCCACTCGCTGCTGCCGTACTTCAGAGGTTTTTCCTCCTTCCGCTTCTTTTTTACCTGGCGAGTGAAATTTTTAGACGAACGCACCTGCGCGCAGTTTCGCAATAATTTCATGCGAGGTAGAAATGTAAATTTTGAGCAAGGGTGATGTAGGAGGTCGAAATTGAGTGCGGATGATAAATTTTGATGGTAAGGAAATGTATTGGTTGCCGCGGGGTATGGGTCATAAGTAAGCTCTACCGAGCTGAAAGCAGCTCAATAAATTTTGTTATTTGGGTGGCTTGCTTCGGTATCGGAGTTACGCATATATATTATAGGACTAAAATGTTTCTTAATGGATGTAGAAGCGGAATATTACAATTTATATTTAATAAATAGTTAGAGCGTATGCAGCGTGGTAAAGCAAATTTACTGCGCGTAAAACGGTTAAGTATCATATTTTAAATGAAATTATACGCGCAGTGATAAAGTAGTAGTATAGGTATAATTGGTAAATATGGTAGTAAATGGGTCATCTGCAGATTATCAGACGAAAAGCATCAAACGTAAATGAAAAATTTTAACGACCTGACGTTTATGTAAATCAATTAAAAGAGCTGACTGAAATAATCAAAGAATAAATCGTAACAATCTGAAGATAGCATACTTGATAAGAGACATATGGAAAGCTCAGCCCGTTAGGTGGAGTATGTAATTTTCTTAACGAGTGCTACAAAATAATCGGACAAACGAGTCCTGAAGCCGTTCTCAATTATGTTATGTATGTCTTGTAAGCATAATCGGAGGATACTGAAAATAATCAACTAAAAATTAGCAAATGACAGTTCGTTATTTTTGTATAAAATGAATCTTGATTAACAGAAAACAAGATATGAATATCAGTTGCTTTTAATGAAAGGTGTCCTACTGTCTAGGGATCACTGTAACTAGTAAACCTACTTCTGTCACGAACTAATCATTATAAGTCGTAAAATACAATGACAAACGTTTGAAATACTGCAATTTGTTAGTTACTTTAGGTATTCTCCTGACAGTGCATCTAATGATTTACGCACAGCTAATGATTTTATGACCTTTCTTTGATGAGAACCGCGTAGTAAAATAATTTCAAAGCTGTAATATCGTGACATGTAAACACTCTGACTTTACGCATGTTGCACGGGAAGCTACTTTTATGTAACTGTAGTTTTCAATGGGTAATCACGTCAGTAAGTAAAATGTGAAGGTCATCTTGATCTGTATTATTAATGCATTAACTTGAGACTTTTAGAAATTATCAAATTATGAAATCATCACTTATGTTAAAAAATGTTATAACAGTGTAGCGAGTAATAAAAAGTAATACTCCATCATTACCAAAACCACTTTCATTCAACTAAATAAAAATTATATAAACTTTCCTCCCAAATTAATCAGCATAAACTCCAACAATCCGATAATTCAAAGCTACACATTACTCTCCAGCTCCATTCCGCCAACTTCCTAAACAAACCAGCTCATCACCATTTCCCCCAAAAAAACCCAAGCACACCCAAACAACATCCCAACCCCCCAAAAATTAATCACCACGAGCACCCCCCCGTCGGAAAAGTGCATGATCTCCGCACAGTGTAATAATTACGCAAGCTCGAGCACCGGCTTAATGCAGAAAGTTCGCGCGGACAGCCACGGCGGCGGCGCGACGCATAATAATCGTATAACTCGCCGGTAATGGATACCGCGCGGCGGCGGCGAATTTGCGCAGCGGAGCGTACACTTAATGCTCGGCGCTTCATCCCCGTATAATAACGGTGTATAAAATAAACAAGCGCGGCGGGCGGAGGCACACAGAGAGGCGCCCATCGCGTATATACACTTCACGCGTCGTAAACACGCGATTAGAACGAAAGAGCCCGCCGGGTTAAAACACTAGACGAGCGAGTTTGGCGTAGGTGTGTGTGTGTGTTTTACCAACTATGTGGGTGGACGCCCACGCGAGTGACCGGTTGGAGAGCGCTGATGTTGGGAGTAATGTAATGAGGCTGGGTTAGTTAGTTTGATCGATAGAGGTTTTTTGGGCTGGGGAGAGAGCGGCTTTTGATGGGTTATCTGTTAGGGAATATTGGTGTAATTAATTTAACTTGGGAATGATAGTATGCAGGTTTGGTTGATAATTTAGGAGTAGATTTAATGATTAAATAGTTTTTAGAATAAATTATATTATAAGTGTGTATATTTAGAATCAGTAAATACGTATAGGCGGTTGTATATGTGGCTGTTATATCAGCAGGTTTGCAGCTCTAATATTTCCTTCTTTCAATTAGTGACTTTAAAGATTGCTACTTTAAAACTTTCGATAGTAGCGAGGTTACTTATTAATTTTTGTTTTGTTCTTTAGCAATAGCAAAGGTTGAGTCATAACTTGGCACTTCCTGGAGTTCCAATCATTCTAGACTTTTTTCTTTCTGCAAGGAAATAACACGGAGAATAAAAAAAGAACTAAAGAATTTTTTAATTCTCTATTATTTCAGGATTAATAAGCCTGAAAGACTGCTGGGAACTAGTTTATTTTTAACTCATATATAACACCATTTCTTCCTGTTCATATAACATCCAGTCTAACACACGTTCTTCTAATTTATTTATTATAGCATTAAATAATGTCTCGCCATTAAACACAATTCACCTTTAAGTCTTCATTTTACACTTACAATCTACCTCAAACTTCAACCTCGTTCAAAAACTACACGCCCCAGCTTAATCCCCCAATAACAACCCTTCCTCCCAACTTTCCGCTTATCAATCTCCCCATCAGCCCATCCCGAAAACCCCGCCAGACAGCCCCGCGCTCTTTGCCCGGGCGACGAAATTCGATCAAAGCGCATCGACGCGCAGGGAGTATATCAAGCCTCTCTCGAGTCGGCTGCGCAACGGCGCGGGCATAATTATCATCGAGCAATTAACGAGCGCCGATTGCCATTAGCGAGCGAGCGAAATCTCGCGCTTTACGCTCCCGGGGAGATGTGCGCTCGAAGCGGGTCAGAGGTTCACTGAACCGGCTCGAAAAAAGAGGTTTTTTTTCGAGCGCGAGGTTTTTCTTTTAATTAGCAGCGCCGTTTTGGGAGAGAGCTTTGGAAATACGGGGGATAAGGAATGCAGAGCCTGGCGGGGAGCTTTTGGCTTGATTATTGGGTAAGTCGTGTAATTGAGGATTTGAACGGTAATGCGGGTAGTTGGGTTTGGAGAGGGAATTGCTTTTTGTTGGATTCTTTTGAGGATTTTTTAAAGTTTCTGTGGTGTTGGTGCTGGTTGGAGGAATTTGGGGCAAATTTAATTTACAAACAATCAAATAAGCGCCTGCATGTTACTTCGCCATTTAAATTAGCACTGGAACGCTAGAAATGGAAGCATTAGGAATCGTTTATCGTTCGTTTACCTAAAGATGCTAAATAATGTTGGCTGTTTGTATTACTAGTAAAGTTCCGTGCAGATTAACAGTACAAATTTTAATCTAATCTAATAAATTTAATCTATCTAATTCTAATAAATTGGAATTTTTAAGATACTCACAAACTAAAATTTGTGATCATGTCAATTATTTATATTAGGTACTATCAAACTTACAAACTAAAAAAAATAAAGAATTAAACAGCAAAAAATCCATTACGCACCCGATTTATTTAGTTGCACAGCGCGTGTGTATCGTGTTAAGCCGCCATTAGGCACAGGAAATACGTGTAAATGGCGAATTAAGTTCATAAACCGAATAAGCGAAGCCTGCCTTTTAGTAATTCAAGAGCCAAAGAACAGTACCGCGCACACGCGCAGCTCCCAAAAGCTGTGTCTAATTGGTTTCATGAATTATTGCTAGGCGCACTCGAAAGTAATTAATGAAAATGTAATGATCGCCGTTTAGCTATTAACTGAATTGCGTTTTTTATTTGCACGTTGTTGGTTTAATTGGAGCGTACACCTTGACGTGTTTTGCCACTTGCGTATGTATGTTTTGAAGATGAATACGCAATCTTTGAAGCATGATTACTGACATAATTTTTCTATATCAACAGTACTGTGATATGTGAACATTTTTTACCTATAAATTACACTAGTAACTTGGTTATAAAAGATAGAAAATTGCCCGCCTGTTAAAATAAAAATTTATAGTTAAACACCTAATAATTTAAGTAAAAAGCTCTTAGCAGAAGTAAAACGTTAACATTTTATTTTGTTCTTTACAAAGCACAAATTCTGAATTGTTACAAAAGCTACAATGCAATTTTCGATGAAGACGATTATAAATACGTATGAGTCAAGCAAGATAAAACTGAACAGCGGCTTTCAAAACTGTTCTTTGATTTGCACCGTGCAACTCCCAAGTTACATAAATCATCACCAGCCGGAAATAAAATCTGATAAAAGGTTCCTAACCTGCTCTCTAAAGCACAATAATTCCCCTTCTTCCACCATAATCTCCACATCCAAAAAAACTCCCAAACCATACCTATACAAACTTCATCAACCATCAACCTACAATGCTAATCACTCCCCCACCCCTCCACCCAAATCCAAGAATACCCCTATCTCCCCCAACCCACCAACTCTCACAGAAGCCAGCATTGATCCCACTCTCGCAGGTCCGCAAAGTGCACCGGAAGCTCGTCTTCGATTTTGACTGCTCCATCCGATCCCTAATGGCATATCGCCGCCGGCTCCGGCGATACGGCTATATATAGAGCTCGCTCGGTCTTGGCCGTTGCGCAACAGCACGCGCCTCGGCTATCCCCTCTTAACACACACAGCTCCTAGGCCGCAGCAGGCCGCTCCGTTACTCAGCGGTTCGCTTCGCCTTATGCGTGCGCCCGGCTCACGCTCTTATCTGCAGCGCCGCGAGCTTTTTTTCCGGCGATGTCTGTTTGCCGAGCTTTTAATGCAGGTGTGGTCGCCAGAGGACGCGGTTAATGGAGGGATAGTTCCGAGGAGCGTGGAAGTACTATAGGCTATGATGGATTGGATTGACGCGTGGTTACTTTATTGGTGTATATATATAAAGGATCGATTTGTATTAATGCGATTATTTAATGCAGATGCGGGTTTCCCAACTATTGGGAAAGGCCGCGACTTGTGAAACTGAAAAGCGAGGCTGCCGGACACGCGCGCGCGCGCTCGATTTACCAACTATAAAGAACATATTCATTTTCCTGCCGAGCGGCGCATATATAGTCCGAAGGAATCCGTACACTCGGCACGAGGAAACGCTTTTCTCGGAAATACGTCGCATGAATTATGCAGCCGTATTACCGCGCGTAATTTCTCGATAACGCGCGGACGATTATTAACAAGGTCACGGACGATAAATCCCAGGTTTTATTAATTTCGAGAAGCGGGCATCGGAAAGAGTTCAAAGTGCTTGCTTCGAGCTTGCCTTTGCTCTGGAGCGCTGGAGGAGTGAGGTTGAAACCTTTTTCTTGTAGGAAATAAAAATGGCTCCGCGCGCGACCCAGTTACTCACTGGCCTCAACTGGTCATTTACCGGTTGCGCTTACGCTGGGCGAGAGGCTTTTTTTTATGGATTTTAATTGTGGCTCGGCCGTTATTGTTTTGTGGGCGATGTAGCGCGTTTTGGGCCGGAATGGGAAATTAATTTAAGTGGTGCGGGCCTAGAGCTTAGGCGATGGTGCGGTTATAAAGGATTTTTGTTTCGAATTTATTTAGAACTTTGTACCTTTCGCAGCTTATTATATATAAAAAACCTTTAGGAAAGAATCGTTCAAGTTGGCCGTCATTTCGTACAGTCAACTAAAATTAAGTATCGTGCATCCTTATTAATACCTAAAATTTTTATTAAGCATGCGAAATGACGGTCAATTCGAAAGTTCTTTTTTCATCATGTAAAAGGCATATCAGCATTTAATTCATCCAAACATAAAGCAACTCAAAAATCCTTTCTGCAAACCACCCTCAGTCCCACTCGCTTTCATCCTTCCATTCATTCCCAACCCACATTATTACCAATCCCGCACAATCCCAATCTTTTCGCCAGCCTTTCATCCTCTTGCCTCAAAGCTCCGACGTCCGAGCATCGCGAGACTGGCTTTGTCTTGGCTTCCTTCAACGACACCCGTTAACTCTTATTTTTCTCCCTTTTTCTCGCGGCCGCTCGTCTGATTGACCTTTTATCATCGGCGATTATGCCTGAACGATTGAGTTATGTACGAGAGCGTCTAGGCGATCAAGAATTTCACGGTCTCGCGCTGAGGTCATAAGCACGCGCGCTTGGCCTCTGCGGCTCTTTCAAACTCTTTTGTTCCTTTTCTGTTTAATTTACTTTAGACGATTTCGGTTGCTGATTCGGTCGAGGAAAAATTAGCTCTTAAATTGCTAGTTGGTATTTTGGCTTTAATTTATTGAGAGAACGCTGTTAAATGTTTTTGTGAGGAGGCTTGAATGGGTACGGTAAATCCAGTTTCTACTGGTGTTATTATGTTTTTCAAGGATAAATTTGTACATTCAATTAATTGCGTCGAGGAACTTTTTATAGATGTTTTATACGAATTATTTATAAAGAATAAGTTGCGTTGGGTATTGAAGATTGAAACTACCGCCTTCGGATCAATTTGCATTAAGCTTTTCTTTAGAAAACGAGAAGCTACGACATGTTGAGTCACACGTTTAAAAGCAGTTAAAAGCAATTAAAGCAGAAGAATTTATTGAACCGTAAAGATTTTAAAAAGAAGCTTTATCTAAATCAAAAAAGACGTTACAACTGTTATATCTACATGTAAAATCGATGTAAAATTTATAGTACTCAATTATTCTAGAATAAATTTCGGAATTGAAAAGAAAGTGTTAATTACTCAATTTGAACTGATAAGGTCACTCCAGGTATCTTTAACATGTCTATTACTACAGACTAGTGTCGGAATCTATTTCTTAATTAATTCCATCGAGCGCTAGTATTGAAAGCAACAATAGCACTTGACGTTACTTATCCAATCACCGCTTGATTTTCGTTTATTCTGGCCAATCAGTATCACGTATAAAGTAACATACTGCGCAATAATAACAATGCATTGTAAAAAAGCTTGTAAATTACTCGCGTTATTTTGGGGCCATTCATTTTGATTTATGAACAAGGTCAAATTCCTTAGAACGCTCATAAAATCGTAATAACACGCTTGCCGAAATAATGTCTCGCTGCAATCCACAAAAAGTCAAAACTTTCAATTTCCCACCTTTCAAAAAGTAAGAGCCCGAAATCGATACCAAGGCCGCCAACCGAACCCCATCAATAAAACCCAAAACCCAAAAAAAAATCAAAATTCATAAAACAACAAAACAAACCGGTTAATGAAGTTGGTAGGTGTAGAATAACCCAGCTGTAGCCTGGACCTTATAACCTTCTCCTGGACCGTGACCACTCTCGTAGTGCGCGAGCCCTGGTGCACTCGCGTCGTCTTGATCACCTGGTGCCGGTAGTGATGATGATGATGCTGCTGCTGGACTCCAGAGGAGGAGGAGGACTCCCTGGACGAGCCGCCGGGGCAGTGGTGATGGGAGCGCGACTCGCGCGGCTCCACCATCGTCGCCCCGTACATATTAGAGCTGTTCTCTTCTCGTTTCGCACTTTATTTTTTTCACTGCTCGGCACTGACTGTCACGAGATCCGGCATCGCGGATTATCGGCTCCGCTCGTCACATCGTCGTGGGCGGCGCTCGCCGGCACTCGCGGGACTCGTAATTGCTCTTTGCATTTAGAGAGTGTTTTTCGTTTTTTTTTTTTGGTTGGTTGGAGGTCGGGTGCTTTAGAGATACGTGGGGCGTATCCGACTGACCTGTGATTTAGATTTTGGAGGATTAGATAGTTGGAGACTTTGTTTTTACGCAGAGTGTTGGTGGGTAGAGAGAGGCTTTTGAGTAGTTTTTAAGTTTTGCTTCGCCGCTTTTTCTTTGTTTTAAGAGAAAAAGCTCACTTTTTTGAGAGAAAAAAGTGAGAGGAGGGCGAGACTTAGAGGCGAGTTTTAATGCACTACAGCGTTTTTCAATCTCTCTCGTTTCCTGCTCTTTCGAGGTTACTTTCGATTAAAATAAAAGTAATGAAACGAATGAAATTTTTTGCGATCGGATCTCCAAGCGATTGACCCGAAAAAAGAATGGAATTAAAGGAATCTAATGATAATAAAAGGAATCATGTGGAAAGTGGGTTAAGAGCCTCAAAAATTGTATCATCGATGAACATCGTACCCAGTTAAACACGCAGATAAGTATAATTTTATTAAAACCCGAAAGATCAGGTTTTTGAAAGTGTTAAACGCTGCTTTTGATCGAGAAGTAGCATGCACGCGCAAGAGAACATTCTTACTATATAATCTTCAAGTCAAGTTCACTTTTGGGTCGCTTAAATTTCAATTCGCTCACAAAGCTTTTTATTCCCCTCGAAAATTCCTGAAAATTTCGAAAACGTCTTTACAGCCGTATAAATTCGAACGGAACCGGTTCCCCGTTAATAAAATCAGTCGGTAGGGCAATTTTACCGCAAAACGCAGCAATAAAACAAATTTTAACCGCCAAATCCAACATCTGCCCGTAAAAAAATCAGGAATCCAGAACGCCAGCTTGAATAAGCGCGTAATTATTCCACTTCAGAGTTCCGAATCGCCTCCGACGATCCTTATCAGCCTCGTTAATATAATCAATCGGGGAACCCGTTCTCCCTCGCGCGAAATCAGAAAAAATCTCGTTGCCGTGAAGCCACCCAGAAAAACGGCAGCCAATCAAGCGCAATAAATCACGTGTTTTCCTACGTATATAATATACGCTCGCGTGGGGTGGAGCGACGCGTAATTAAAAAGCCCAGCCGCGTCGTCGTTTTCACTCGGCACGCGCCTACTCTGCTTTTCCTTTCGGGCGTTGCTTGGTAATTAGGAGAGTAAAAAACTTTCTAATGAGGATATCGCGGCTGATCGGTGCCTCCGAGACAGTTTCGTGAAGCTAAAGTGTGTATACGTGGGTTGGGAGAAGAAAGGTGCAGTTTCTCCGGTGAGGATGAAAGCGAGGGTGGCGGCAGGATGAGCTCGATTAGCGTACGGATCGTTGGGAATTTCGCGAGGTTTAATGGAGACGAGCCGTTGTTTATGGGAGGGTTAAGCGGAGGTGTGAGATCGCTTGAATAACGCTGTTTATTAAGCGCTGTAAAATGCCGTAACCTGCTGTAATTTAATAGCCGTCCTTATATCAGAAATCGTTTAAGGTATAAGATTCGAAACTTTCAATCTTATTGTAATCATCATAAAAAAAAAAAAAAAGAATAAGTACTGGGCTATCCATTTTACCTTAAGTTATCACCGTTTAACACGTTCCCCGTCGTTAATGTCCCTGTAATAGCCCTCTTAAAAATGTTAATCAGAAAAAGTATCGAATCAGTCTCGGGGGGCAAGCGGCTCTCATCAATCTCCTCCGGGCGGACCGCGAGAAAGACGCATTATAAAACGACGTCCGCTTTCCTTCGCCGCCTGTAATGAACGGCTCCGTGCGCGCGCCCAAAATGACTTTATTAAGCCGTCAGCGGCGCGCGTCCTTTCTCTTATAATTATCGGGCGCTTCGCGGAATGATTAATTGGCTTCCGTAACGGAAAGGAAGAGAGTGTGCGTGTTTGTCTGTGTGTACAGACAAAAACGGAGCTGCTAATAAAGCGAGCGTCGCCACGGTAATTTACGTCGTCGGGAAAATCGATTTGCATCATCGGCAGTGGCAGCCATGTCGCCGGCATAATGTAGTGGCAGAGCGGGATGGGAGGACGAAATTAGAATTGGCTTGATAGATCGGATTAATCTTGGATGCCGATGTGATGGGATTGGTTGCTGCGTGGGGAAAAATGGGTAGAGAGGCTAAGTGGATTTCGTGGGGATGTTTAGTGCTATAGTAATTTTCATATCGTATAAAAATATAATTGTTTCCAGTAGTAAATTTCTATTCGCGTAACTTTTGGAATATTTTAAAGTGGAGTTTCGACGTAAAAAGTCTATTTCTTTTATAGGGTGATGCTGAAATTCGCAGCGCTGCATTCATTAAATTTCACTCAATCATTTTTATGGAACATTTGGAATATTTTATAAAATTTTATACAGATATTACGAAATCGTTTATTCATCGTAAAAATTAATGATACTGCATTTTTCTGAACTTGCAAAATCTCGTA
Organism: Eupelmus urozonus; assembly: GCA_900480035.1. Taxonomy (NCBI): domain Eukaryota; kingdom Metazoa; phylum Arthropoda; class Insecta; order Hymenoptera; family Eupelmidae; genus Eupelmus; species Eupelmus urozonus. Next base: position 54,730 of record UELX01000324.1, on the reverse strand, counting down.
TAATCAAAAAATAAAATAAAATAAAATAAACTTCTTTTTTAAACCTTTCACGCACATTTTAAAAAACATAATCAAAACTCAACCATTCCATTCCACCCCCAGCACCAATTCCCCCAACTCTCTTAAAATTCAAACGCCGACCTTGCAAGCCCCACAACTCATCCCCAGGCCATAAAAATCCGCGAAGAAAAAGCCGGCAGACGCAGCTCGCATCCGCGACGATAAGTAAAAAGTAGGAAGACGCCGGCGCGCAGACAAGATTTAAATGCCTCCGTGCTCGTACACATACATCCCCTACAGACATAAACACGGCTTTCCTCCGCCGGAGGAGATAATGTATACCCTCTGCGGGCCGTGGAAAAACGACGGCGCTGTTTATCGGATGTATATCCAGGAGAGCGCGCGTATATTGACGAGCGAAATGACAAGCGGAGGCGCAAGCGAGTACCGTAAGCAGGAAAGGAGGCCGGCACGTAGCCGCGAAAAGCCGAGGAATACTCAATGAAGACGTCTTGCGGAGAGGACGTGCGTGAAATTTCGCGGGACGCGGCAAAGCGAGTTTCGAAAGCTCGGCTACTCGCGGGAATGAATAACGAGCCGAGGGGCTTTGTTAAGCAGCGTAAGGAGGATGGAAGCGATGGTTAAGTGGGTTTTGATGGTTTCGAGGTGTGATCTGTGATGAGCGAATTTTTTCGGATCTTAAAAGTGGCTTGAATGTTTTAATTTAAGTAGAAGCTTTTTTAATTTGGTGTTTCACTTCGAATTAACTCTAGATACTTATTTTTAATACTACGTCATGAAATTTTTTCTCTAGGCGACAGTCTGCCTTCGTACAAGTTAACGCAAACGTAAACTTAAGGAGACTCTGCGAAATCCGTTTATCCAGAGACCGAAAACCAACTTTTTCCCACACTAACGGCATTAACTACTCCCTTTGACGCTCGCGCATAAATTATTACGTCTGCCCCGCGCTTTTTCCCCGACTTTCCTCTCCTAAGCGAGTAATTAAATTTCCTCAAAGTCGCTCCTCGACTAAAAATACCACGCACACGTATACTCAAAACGTAAGTAATATTGTTACAGTATTAACAAGCCTAGGCGAGACGAATTTTCCGCGGAGCTAAAAAAAAGTGCGCCTTTTTTTAGTATCCGCGGCTCCTGGTGCAGGCAGCACGCGAGGCTATTGAGACTCTCGTTTGCAGAAGCGGCTGGCGTATTCGTGAAATATAATTACGCGCGGGGAGGCTTCAGCTCGTTTTTTCAAGGAGGGTAATGGGAGAGAGGGAATTAAAGGGAAAGCGGTGAAAAGGTCGTTGTTTTGAGGATAATGGCTTGGAATGGGATAAATTTTGCGAAGGTTCGTTAGGTTTTTGTTTGGAGTTTTTTTAAGAGGGATTGAATTGTATTTATTGTTTTTATCGTGCTTGTTATTTTTCAGGTGAATTGACCGTAATTAATTCAGATAATGCTAATTATTAAAATTATGCAGCAGTATCATTTTAAATAAAGGCACATAAAATTTTAATGAACACGTGCTGTTATTTTACGGTACACTCGATATTATTGCTTTATAAAATTCGTAATTATTGAAAAATGCTTTATAAAATATACCTGTTATGCGAGCCGAGCTTCTGTTAATTTTATACGTTTATTCAAATTACTTCAAAATATTAATGCGTCCGATACTTTACGAGTATCACACAATTTAAAAATCCACGCGGCAAAAATTTCGTAAATCTAACAAGATTACCAAACTCCACCAATCTCCTCAATATTCAATTACTTCACTACCACAAACCCATACTACACGCCCGGGGCTCCTATTCTCCTGCGCATTATCATAATGTTTTCCAATGCCCGAACTCGGGATTTCTAATTCATGCAGATCCGCAATAATCATCCCAAACTTCTCGCAAAAGCTTCTCTCTCCTCCAAACTTTCCCTCCTCTCCAACGCTTCATCGATTCCACGGCAACACGAGAGCACTGCACACACCACCCGCGATTTTTCCTCTAATTAAAGAGGCGCAGGGAGAAAGAGGAAAAAAAGTGAAATGGCGCGGTCAATTTCTCCGCGATGCACTTTTCAGGCTTGGCTTTGTCGGCGAAAAAGCCGATCGGAAAAATCGCTTACCTCGCCGATACAGCTCGGGCCGCGCGGCGGACTAACGTTTTTGATACGGTAATGGAACTGTCAAAGCCAAAGGCGAGAGCTCGGCCGCCGAGCCCGGCCGTAAGAGAAGAAAAAAAGTGAAATAACCAAGAGCGGAGGGGGGCATTTTCTTTTTCAGCTCGGCTCGCTTTTTTTTCCAGCGGCGCGCCTTGACTTTTTCGAGAGCGATATCTATGTCGCTGACGACGTTTCTGCGACTTCGGTTTTGTACACAAATGTCGATTTGCGCTGCGTTAGGTATACAACTGGGTACGTGCAATTCGCTGCAGCTGGTTTTTTTTTTTTTTGTTTGCGATGTTATGAAGCTGCGTTTTCGGAACAATGCCGCTTGTTTTCTCGAGTCGAGTTTTCGTCGACGCGAGGAAGAATGGATGAGTAAGGCGACGCTTTTGTGGATTACCTTCGAATGCAAGAAAATTTTTTAATACAGTTCTGTTTACCACCTTCGTTTACGTTCAAATTGCAAAAACGTGATACAAATTTTAAGAGCTATATAACTCGAGCGCGCTCAATGTAACAATTTATTATTTCCATTTCGTTCCGTTTTTATTTCCACTGTAGGCTCGTAAATCATGACTCCGAGCTCTGCTAGGTCACAATGCGGATATTTGGTGCGCGTTCTTCATTAAAGCACTGCACACACACGAGCACAGAGGCAGTCACGTGAGCGTTATTATATAGTTATACTAAAAAGTGTAGGTCGCGAAATACATTCGCAATACACGTAACCATCACTTTCATGCCTACTTTGAGTGTGGGTCAAGTATATCGTTTCATTAACAGCGCAAGCAGCGAGCGAGCTCACATGTGAACGATACGAACGTGAAGCGAGCATCTGGGCTGTGATATATAAGCGTTTTTTCTTTTTTTTTCTTTTGATTTAGGTTGTTTGCTAATGTATTTTTAACAAGTTTTAGAAATGGGATATTTTTTAGAAGGTATGAATGAATTTAAAGCCCGAATAAAAAATAAATAGTATTTATGTTATCTTGTTATTTATATTATTGAGGCGGTTAGTTAAAATCGTGTGTTTAGACCGAACTATATTTCAAAGATTATAAATTTCTATTCAGAAGTATATTTAAAATTATTCGAAAGAAAATAAAATTTATTACTCTTGTATGAAAGTAAAATAATGGAAAAAATATTTCATTTTACATTATTTGTGAAATCTAGTTTTAATGCATACATTAAATAAGCATGCAATTAATAACCAATTTCTCTAGGATGTACCGACAAGGCGCAATTTTCGCTTGCGGTATGTTTTTGAATAGCAAGTGTGAAAGTTGCATAAAAAATTTTATGTTCTTGAAATCATGAACTTTCGTTGTACTAGAATAATGAGGCTGCTTGTAGCCATGAAAATTGAATTTTCGTATAAATTAAAATCATAAAGGATTAGCTAGTCTGCCATTTATTTAGAAATTTATACATTTTTAAATATTTAAGTAACGGTATTTATAAATTCATTTATCAAATTATTTATTGTTTAAAATAACGTAACAAACGTAAGATATTAATTTATTCCTTCATTTTTAATTGACAGTTACCAAGAAGTCATTCGATTACATCATTCAATTAAGATAATTAACCACTATCAATCCGTCCAATTCATTAAATTTGATAAACCTTGAGCAAGTACAGATAAATCAATCCCAAAATTAGAATTTCCGGAAACGTTTACATGCTTTCTCCATTCGACTTTACGGAAAAACTTGTTTTCTAACGACTAACCACGAAAAAATAATAGGATAATTAGATGCTTTTAGCATTTCTAAATTAATAACCAAAATTAGACGTTTCACAATACGTGAATCCAGCGAGCATAACATTATTAATATCTCCGAGAGCCTACATGCTCTGATTCAACAAAAAAGAAAAAAAAACGCTAAGTACCTCTCTAAAAGAAAAACGCATCAAGAGGACAATAATATTTCTTTTCCCCATCTCTCCAAACACGCACACAGCCAGGCGCAATTATTCCAAATACCCGTAGCAGGAAAAAAAGGCCGCGCGTTACCCCAGACACTCGTAGAATTGCGAAAGACAACGGCGCACTTTCTCTTTCAAAAATAGAACTGAAATAAAGCAATATCTTCCCACACAATTAATTTCAACACGCTCCTCCTCTCGGAAGCCGCTCACCACGGAATCCGCTCCATAAATCTCCGCCACGGCGATTTGTCCGAATCAAATCGCGCGAATTGTAAAACGAGGCGCCGCGTGTATACCTACACGCGAAGACACCAGCTCTCAGAGAAAAGGCCGGCATGGAAACGTCAGTTTTACATGCGACAAAAGGCACATACACAGACGGCTCGCAACTGCAGGAAAGCAGCGATGACACAGAAGCGCCACATGGGGGATTAATCGAGGCACGTAGTAGCCTGGCTCGACCTCGAAGCGATCGCCAGCTGACGCGATCGAAAAATTGAGCGCCGAGACGACAAAGCCATTTTTTCCTCTCGCTGGTCGGGTTATTGACTCGGCGAGTTCGGGGGCCCTGCGGGTATTATTGGACGTCGTTTGGCGCTAATCGACGGCTGGCCGAGGTGAGCTCGAGAGGTTTTTGACTTTTAAGCGAGAGCGGGGGAGGGCCATTGAGCTCGATGATCGCTGCTGGCTTTGATGGGAGTTTCGTGGAATGCGTTTCGACGAGTGCACGATGGCTGAAAGTGAAATGGCACGAGTTTGGCCTCTCGAGGGAGAGTAGATGGATGATTGGGTAGATTTGATTAGATGCGTTTTTGGAATCGTGGCGATTTTTTCAAGTTGAGGGAATGCAGTTGTTGAAGGATTGCGATATGCGGGTTTTCGTTATTGAGGGGGTTATGGCTGAAATCGTAAAGTGCCTGTAATGGAGCTGAATTGCTGGTGTTTGAATTTTAACGAAGTTTAGGTTGAATTAGTTGGCTTGAGGAAAATAGAGTGCAGTCTGGTAATTGTTGTCTGCGTGAATATTCATAGCTTTTTTTTTATCTATTATAATTGATCAATTATGTTGCGTAATAGAATATTCATAACAGTAAACATATACTACGTTCATCAACGAGCGAGTCAGGTATATTGTTTAGTTACCGTATTTTTATATAAGATATATTATTTATTGTACGTATTTAGACCGATTCTTTTATAAAAACATAACTAGGTAATAATTGCTATGTAATCATAAATAATTGCTCAAAACAATCTTTTGTAAATATCTAACAATTAAACTCGTAATATCACATAAATGCACATTTTTCATCCAACTCGTTCCTTCAAATATTTAAATTTTTCTAGTAAACGAACCTCATTCCCTGCATCGCAGCCATCACACGAATCTTATTAATGCAGCAGGTAACGATGTCAAATTTAACTATTAAAATCCGTACTTAATTGAATGTACGTTATTATTTTCAAAATTGGACGTTTAGCCGCCGCAGCCTGACCCATTTTAGAGAAGAATTCCATAATGCGGCAATAATTGAAAAACCGCAACCCGCGGAGAGCTAAGAGAGAGAAGGAATAGCTCGCTCGGAGGGGGATTGAATAACAATTGTTCATATATCCTCCGAGAGTTTCTCACGAAAGCAATTAAACGCACGCGTTATCTGAGATAATGAAACATCGATCTAAGCTCGATGCACGGGCAAAATCGCTTACATCTTTGACCGTATAATTTACAATTAAAATTCAGCACGCGCTAAACGGGCAAAAAGTTATTATCAAATACTATACTTTTTTCCCCTAACAATTCTTCTTTCTCTCAACGAGGAAAACTCGTCTAGAAAACAGTCTAATCGAGATCTCGTGAGAGTCTCTAGTCTGCTTCGCGGAAAAAATTAATCTAAAGGCGCGAATTTACATTGGCTGGGAGTGCGGCTAACGTATTTCATGCCAAATATGGCTTTTGGCTCTCCGGATAAAGCAAATAATTAATCCTCATTTGCAAGTATCGTGCAAACTTTCTCAAACTGTCCATAAATCAAATCCACGCTGAAAAATAACCGTTCTACATATGTACAAGAAGGAACGGAGCATTTTCTAGCTTCTGAAAAATTCCACGCGTTCACTAAAACTATATCTTACTATCGTAAACCTCGTCAATGAATACGAGTTCCCGGGAAAGCAGCGTAGTGCAGCAGGGGATAGATCGAAACGACAGCCATTTGCTGTAAATGAATAAACTCACTGTGTACACGCCACACGAGAGGAGATAGATAAAAAGTGATTTTTGCGTTCCGACGCGGAGCTCGATCGAGGCGATAATCTCACGTTAGATCTTTATTAGAGTCCTACAATTCCTCTGCGGTGGCAATTAAAAGTAGCGAGCGCCGGGAGACACGAGAGCGGTTAGCTTATTTTCATCAATTGTCACTTATTTCGTAAGAAGAAGAAGTTGCACAACCGCGCGTAATGACCTAATCTCTTCCATACGCGGTTATAACATCGCGCGGAACAAATGACACGAGACGCGATGAGAAAGGAAAAAAAGGAGAAATCCGAAGAGCGGAATGTTATATTTGGTTGGCGCGATTGAACGTTTAAATTTTGCAACGTGGAAAAATTTAGGTTAGCCGTGATGAGATGACTCCTCGTGGCTGAGTTAGAGGCAAGTGATGCGAATAAGCCCTAATCAAAATGGTCATTGACACCGTTTCTCTGTGTACTTATAGTTAATAGACACTAACTATTGAAAATTATAGATGTCGCGCCGAATTAGGAATATAATAATGGCGGCAAGTGCCTTTTATGGCCATGTGATTTGATGAACGTACACTTGAAGTATTGGGTTAAGAAAGTAATTAAACCGCAAGCGAGTTTTCCTTTTTTTCTTTTACAGTTCGAAAGAGGAATATTTTATTTTCTTAGTTTCCGAGTAGCGAGGAAATTTTATGTAAGCTACACTCGGTCCAATTAGAGTAAAAAGATTCTTAGAGCCGGGAGTAATAAATGTTATCTCATAATTTACTTTCTATTCTACAAATTTTGGAAATTACGCTGAACTATCTTTCGTTTTAGCTGAAATATTCACTAGGCCAGTGACAACTTCAATCTTATTTAAATGGAACTAAACCTACGGTTCCGCCCAGCGCCTCAATTATCCACCTCCCGAGATCCTATCAGTCCCAAAAAGAAGAAGCGGGTCCATAATAAACCACTTCCGCTCGAAGCCCCAGCTATATCCGTCAGCACAGAAAAACACAGCGGCTCAAACAACAGCGTCGCATTCACGCTGCACTTCACACCTCCGAGCAAACGTCAGAGGGGAAAAACACACAGGCTTCAAACGAAGAAAGTCTACATTAAGCTAATTATCGCTGGAGATGACGCGCGCGTGCGCCTGCATCGTTCCGCGCATTAATTAGACGCATTAACAAGGTGTAAATATTCCAAAGAGGAGCGAGCGGCTAACGGGGCATTTAGAAATCGGCTCGAAAATGCAGGTCGCCGGGGCTCGATTTACAGCGGGACGGCTCGCGAAATCGGCGCGCTGTATGACTTTTCGAGAGACCGGACGCGCTTTGGACTTTGAAGTGGAGTTTTCGCGTTTTTTATTTTTTCGGAAACTAGGTCTGGAGAGGAGTTTTTTTACGAGTTTTGGGTTTAACGAGTGATATGCAAAAAGTTTGTAGAGGATCTAGCGGGGGTACGGGTTGTATTAATGTTATGCAAGCCGAGAGATGGGGCAATTGGCTGACCTGATAATTTTATGCGCGCGGGGAATTATAAGTGCGCATAAAGAGACTGTATAATTTTGAGTAATAGCCCCGCGCGTAGATTACGCTATAAAAATTTATCGATTGCAGCAGGAGTGTATGTAGGGTGGGTAGTTAAATAATTGAGAGCTTTGATCGAATAAACTGTGATAATACGGTAAATGCTCCGGGGCCGTTAAGAGTTTATTTAGTGCGTCGGCTGAACATCTCAATATAGCGTAGTTTTTGCGTCGCGTGTTTATTAAATTGATAACACTGTAAATATTATACTGCCAGTTTTATATCTGTTTCGCGAGATCTTTTTCATGCTCGGTATTTATGTCAAAGTTTGGTTTTAACAAAAAGTTTGTAGAGCAGGATACGGCTTAATAAGACTGGATAAGTCTGACGTTTACGATGTTTTGTTATATATAGATTTCTATATATTTGGGTTAATTTCAAAATTTGACTTGCACGCGCTCGCGTTACTTTTTCACGTAATTTGAATGTGTAGCGTAAGCATATGAATCTCCAGTATTATGACATCTTAATTGTGAAACTTTGCATAGGTGTATCTTCATCTACATTTTGGTTACCTAGTTTCGGCGCGCTTTAATGTATTCGTCGTTTTAATTTTCTTAATTGAGAGCGACGCGACAGGAAATTTTCAGATTTAAAACGTAATTTAATCCAAATTAGCTTACGTGCTGGAACGTCTGAATATTTGCACAATGCAAAGTTTAAATAATATATTACTTAACTTTTTGACCTTATATCTTTGCACAAGCAATTATTAATTTTTATATGTTGATCGCTCACTGCTAACTCGAAATTTTCCTTCGAATATCATTTCATACACACAAAAAATTATAAAGAAATTCTATTTTTAAACAATGCTCCCCATCACACTCGCCTTATCTATGCAAATGTAGGTCGCCTCGTTAAGAGGAGTCCACGAAAATAGAGCACGACGGCGAACCTGTTCCCGCTGGAGCCTTCTTTTTTAACGAGATATATACGCCGCGCACGTGTTCCCGTCGATCCCAGATACAAAGAAGCTGATTTCGGCTAAAAAGAGCTCGCAGCCGAACGCTTTAAAAGGCTTTCCTTGTCGGCGCGCCGTCATTTTTTCCAATTTCAAGCGAGAGAGAGGGAAAATTTGCACGACCCACATTATTATCGGCCGAGCGAGCCCGGATTAAAAGTGTAATCTACACTCGAGGGGGGAAAGTTGAGAAAAACGCGGCTAAAGGTGACGAAACCATGCGGGAAAGTATATCTATACTGGCACGCGCGGGTCAGGCGCGGGCTACTTTGTGAACTTTAACCGCTCGCGCGCTTTCCCCGGACTCGAGCTGTACAGGTGGACAGCTGGCTTCTTTTAGGATTTGAGAGCGCGTGCAGTTTTGCTTGGGAATTGGGTTTTTTGAAAAAAATTACGTAAAGTTTGAAGGAAGCGTTGAGCAGCTTTGTTGTATAATATAGTCTAAGGTAGCGCAAGGCTCCTTTTGTAATGACAACGTTTTGAAATAAATCTCGCGTACACCAGCCGCTTTACGAGATAATAAAAATAAAAACACGTGTTTCCAGAAAGATTTTCCCGGCGCATAACGCCTCGATCCAAAGACACCCGCGGACCGGAAAAAACCGCGTTACGTGTCTATAACACTGTCGATTCCTCGTTTACGTAAAACAAAAAAAAATCCAGCAAAAAAATAATACAGTCCCACCTGAAACCCATAAATCCCACCATCTCCGATTTCCCCAGCTCGGAATAATCAATTTCCAAGCGCGCATCCTCTCATATACCCGGCAGCTATACAGAAATTAGCCGCACGATGAAGAAACAGTCGTATCCCCAAGTTTCGCACAGCCACGAGTCCCACACGCTTCTAGCATCCCACACTTTAACGCGAATCTCGTTGTATAATGCACGTGAATCGAGCCCCGGCCGAGCCTCGGGCGGCAAAAGTAAAAGTTCGTGGATCTCGCGCGGAGAAAGCCCCCCGAGATGTGTCGTTGCTCCTTGCATGCAGCAGGCCTAATCGCGCGTTCAATTTTCCCGCCAACTTTCGCGACCCGCACTTTCGCGTCTTTTCAGTGTCAACAGCCTTTTGTGCGTGAGCGGCTAGATTTTTTTCATTCTTTTTCTGGATTAGCGGGTTTTATGCGGCATTTTTTGCGTTTCGCTGCAGGTTTTTCCTGGAGAGAATGGATGTTTACATTTCGACGGGAGATTAGAAATTGAGATAGTGGAGTAGCGGCCAGTGGGTTAAGATTAATTAATGAAGATGATTTAACGCAGTGATTATAGGTTAATTGTTACAGTTTCACCTGCGCGTAATACTTTGATGATTTTTTAAGCTGATTCTAGATCGCCGGTCGGCCGGCTAAATATGTATTAATTAATCTGAGAGATTTTAGAAAGTAGAGACGATTTACAGGATTGTTTTTGTTAACGAGGAATTTTAATTTCAGCGATTAGCGAAAAAATTTGTTGGACGCTAATTGCAGAAATTACACCTCGATATTAAACACCATTTATTTTTTAAAATAACAGCGTACTCGAAATAAATACAATTAGGGTCAACGAGAATTCCCCGGTGCAATTTTTCCGCGTTGCCCAAGAAAACGCTAAACTCATCCTCGAAACGTCAGAGCAGTCGCGTGCGCGAACAAAAGCGCATTAGTCATACCGTCGTGTCTTTTCACTTTTTCGCGACGATATGGAAACGCGCTAGCATGCAAAAAAAAAAATAACAGACAGCGGAGTTTCTAATGTTTTGCGGAGAGGACAAAAATGAAGACGTCACAGTCTGATAACACGCTTAAAGCGAGAGCTCGACCGATAATGCATAATGAGTCGGCGGCACGCGATTTCCGAAAGCGCGCGCATATACTATTGTTTCGAGAAATTCGGCGAGTCGGCTGGCTCTATCGATTTTCCTTATCAATGTCAGGCGAGTTTTTCTCTTTTGTTCTCGCGCCGAAGTTTCGCGCGTTTTCTAGCAGCTCGGCCGAAAGTTCCTTTGTCGCCGCAAGGTTAAAGCGTTACGCAAGCGGTATGAATATTTACTTTTTCGCGCGGCGCGTAATTACGGTAAGGTGACATTTTGCTAAGGAAAACCGCGCGGCGGCTTTCCAGCGATCCACTTGTTCCTCAGCCCCGCGCGAATATATTTCTAAAAAACAAAGTCAGGATTTCACGACGCCGCGTGAGCTAGCAGGGGAAAAGCCCATTGTGAGGAATGCAGCGACTACAATGTTTAATTACGAAAGAGTTTAGCCGAGGGATTTTGAAACGGACTTTTCTCACGCTGTACGCGGAGAGTAGACACGTAAAAGTGCCCATATAATTCGCTTATATACCCGGCTCGACCTAAATGGCGGCAAGGAAAATCCGAAGCGGTTGTTTCTTGGGTTAAGTGTGTGTGTGTGTGTGAACGTGAAGTGAGCATTGCTCATCGCGCGATTTTATAAATTGGAGGAAGGTTTCGTTGTTTTGTTGGGGAGATTTATTAATCGTTTGTTATAGTGTCGCTGGATTGCTTTTATTTGGATTCTGATGTTATGTTGAAAAAGGATGTTTGCAGATACACGTAGAGCTATGGTAGTAATCCGCTTACTATAAATAATGGCTTTTGTAATCTACAGACAATATGAATATTTTTTTTGCATTTATAAATTTTCACACGTGTACAAATGCACAGAAACATTCATGCAAATTCAAATCTTATTAGTATTCGCCGCGGTATTACTTAGTTTTATCTCGTTACATTCAATTACAAAACTACGTAAAACATTTAAAAACATTATTCAAAACCGCGCAAAGCCCAACTTTCCTCCTGCCTCAAACTTAAATCGAAAAACTTCCCGCTCAAACTTCTCTCCCACAGCCTGCCTATCGATCTCTCCTAGGAATTTCAGTTTCCCGACCCCAGCGATCAAGAATGCCGATGATGGCGTCTATTTACACCCGCGGGCCCTCGCGCACACCTTTCTAAAAACTTTCGCACTCCAACGCCGCAGGTAGCCCTATGCTAACTAGACCACGCCGTTACAAAACCGCGATCTGAATTACGATTTTCCTCTTGAAAAAAAAAATCGTCCGGGATCTAATTTTCGTCGCCGGCAGGAAGTATCGAATTTGCATGGGCGCGAGCTTTCTTTTTGTACCTAGGCGAAATAATGACGCCGCGATTATTTGCGTCCCCGAATGTATATACTCTGTGTGTCTTTCGCGCTTTATCGGCCATTGTGAAAGTCCCCGGCGAAATTACGCGCGCGCCTTTTTTTAGGAGGATGGGTTTCTACCGTCGGCAAATATAAATTAATAACGATGCCGCCGCTTGGCTCTCATTTCAATAAATGCTAATGGCTTTTCTTGTTTAGGATGTACCCAGCTAGCTGTCGCTGGTTATTCGCGCCGCGAGAAAGTTACTTTCATAACATTGTCCCAAAGCCCGAGTGTTTTAGTGTCGCTCGTAATTATTTTAAGATTGGATGCTCTCTCGGCGCTGCAAATTGTTGTGTAATTTAGTTTCCTTGATTGTACGGAAATATTAGGAAAAATTAAAGATGGCTTGGATGTGGATGCGTGTTCTTATTAGGAGTAATTTATTACCATTACAGTGCATAATGAAACACGTTCAGGTGCCGTCTGGCACTAGTTGAACCGCGCTTTGATTAATACCGAGCGCAAAAAATCAATCCTTATTTTAGAACTCGGCAAAAAATCCACTCGAGTGTCCATTCGAATTCCGCGCGTCAATCGCCGCGTCCCGGCCAATTTATCGAAAATTTATCGTTATTTAACACGGATTTACACACCGTTTATACATATACTAAACCATCTCAAAAAAACCACCTCGCTATGAAATCGAAACCTTGGACTCTACTCCTGTCGCAACCACTCAATAAAAAAATCCATTGCCGGGACTACACTCCGCAAAAAAAGTCTCGCTCAAGCAAAAAATACCCACGAGCTCATCAGTTTCCTTTTACGTCGAGCCAGCCACGCGCGCGAGACAAAAGCCAGCAACCCACGCGGACAATGCAGCGCCGAAAATACAGTAGAGTAGATAGAGTAGCCGCTGGCGTTCGATTATCGCCGATTAAGACAGAAGCCCCGTGAGCGGAAGTCGGATAGCTTCCGGGCGGCGACCCCCTCGCCATATTTGGCTTCACGCGGCGCTCGACACCTCGTATAAAACAAATAGGAGGAGGGGACGAGCAGCGCCGGTGTTTTATTTGTTTTAGGATTAATCGTGGGAGCTGGGAGAGCGTCTTGGGATGCTCGCTGTATGCTGATTAAGCGCGGTTACGTTGGCTTTTCATTCGAGTCAAGGGCTTATGATGGAGGCTGGTGTAATTGGATGGCTTTTTTTAAGGTTTTTTTTTATTACTGGAGTTTGTAATTATTGTTGGATTGTTTAGTACGCGGTGGAGCGTGGAATTAGCAAGTTTCGATGTTGCATGGAGGTTGACGAAAAAGTTAATTAAAAATGTTTTTGTGGAGTTTTGTATCAGCGAGGGCTGGATTTTGGTGTATGGTAAATATTTGCCTTTGGAAGTAAACGTTTGAAATTAACTTTATTATTTACTCTTCATAATTAATTTTCACGTCAACGCGCGTCGCATTATTCTCTTATTATTGTGTAAATAATGAAAGTTTGAAAATTCATTTGTATTTCATTAGTACATTTAGTATGGATTCAAAAGAATAATTTTGTTAAAAGCAGGATATCACTCACGGACGGCGTTTGTTTTAAAATTTAATACCGACTTCCTGTTTAGTTTTCGTGAAATCCGTAATGGATGCCTTTCATTAAAATATGAATACAAATATTCGTGAAAAAAGCTCGAAATTAATGAATGCGCCAAGCATCCTATTTTTCAAACGTCCACCTCTTCATAAACCACGCTCACAGTTTACGTTTTTGTAACAACTCGTACCTAACTCTCAATGCCACGCTCATATGAATACAAATCATTAACACGTGACTTTTACAGTTTTGCAACCTATCAATGAAATAAATTAAAAAAAAAACGTCTTACGTAACCCCGCTTCCACTTATATACATCTCGCAACGAGAATTCAAGATTTCCCATCAAACCATCCAATATTGACGCACCGAATACCGTTTTCCCAAACTTCCTCCCATCAAGCCCCTCAAACATCAAAATCCCCTTCACCTCGCGCATCTCGAAATACTCCTCGAAAAAGTCGATCCTCAGCCACCCACGCTCCGGACTCGTCCAAAGAGCGCCATAGGACATCAAAGCGGGCCCTCGAAACAAATAATTTCCTCAGTCTAATTCCAGCGTCACGAGAAGCCGCCTCGGCGCACTTGAGCCTCTCTTGCAGCGCGGCTGACCCTGACTGCAGTCCGCGGCTCTCTCGGGCCTGTATATATCCCTACGTATATACGCGAGCTAAGCGTCCGCTGGGATATCGGGCGACACTTTCACTGGGCTGGTTCGCGCTCTTTATTTTTCGCCGAGTGTATCCTTTCTTTCTGTCTGCAGCGCGCGGGGGACTTTCGCTCTCCTTTTGCACGGGCTGGGGCTGCCTAGGCGTAGGCGCGTATTTTTAGAAGCCATGGGAAGGAAGTGTCGTTTTGCAATCGACTGGCGCAAGGAGAGATTGTTTTGGAGTGACAATCGCGAGCTGTTTGCTTTGAGTGGAACATTTTTTCAATGGCCACCTGTATATAATCTACTCTGTTTGATAAAAAAAGAGAACGGTTCGAAAGTTTGTATATACGCTTTGGACTTTCGCAAGGTTAAAGAAGCCTTTCGAAAAATTCGGTATACCGCGCTTGTCTGCTGTTATTTTCGCGAAAACGAGTCGTCTCTAGCGCTCGCGTCGATAATTCACGGCTATGCAGCCGCTAAATATAAGCGTTAACTCATGCCCGCCGAAAATACGGCTGATCCAACGCGACGACTTTTACACGACAAACCTGCCTCTCATCAAACCAAAAATGCACCGATCCAACAAACGCTAAGGTTACAAACAAATGGATAATCGTTTATCCGCAGTCAAAGAGGAACTATACAGCGCGCGTGCGAGCAGTCGCGATTTTCTAAACGACTGGCTGCTCGCGCGCGCCCGATCACATGACACTTGTTTTAGAAAGTCGCGCTCCAGCAGGTGTGTGTGCGAACTTTTAAAGGCCGCTCCTCTCGAAAGCCTCTTCTCTACGTCCACTCTCCGACACTCGCTCTCTTTTTTTCCATCCTCGAATAATGAGAAAAAAAAGAGAGAACAAGACAATATATCCGCACTCTGGATGATAAAGCACTGGCGGAAAAGGGTAAGCACTCACACTTTGCCGCGTATACATCTACATGCGCGCAAGTAGGTGGATCACTCGCGAAAGGTCGAAAGCGAAGCGCACTAGGTGTACAATAACTGGATAAAAGAAGAGAGAGAGAGAGAAAAAAAGGCGCGCTCGCGGAATCAATCGCGCAGCCGGCTCTCACACACGCGGGCGCGCGCGCTCGTGTTTTCAGGCTGACTGGCCGATGTTCGGCGCGCCTGGCGCACTCAAGAGAGAGAGAGCGCAAACGTCTCTACCCCACCTCCTCCTCGCGGAGCGTGGATATACGCGTGTATACGGCAGGTCTCTGTGTGTCTGTCTGTGTGCGGCTGTCTCTCCTTCCACGCGAGCGAGCGCGCCTCTCTCCTTTTTATCTAGGCGAGAGAGTGCCGACTTTGCGGAGGAGGGGGGATGGGTGCTTTTGGGAAAAATTGAGGGGTTGATGAGGAGGTGATTGTTTTTGATTTTTTTTTTTTTTTTTTTTTTGAGATGGAGGGGGTGGTGAAGGCGAGATTGATCGGTGGGATAGGTTGAAAGTGCCGAGGTCGAGGATGAGATCTTGCGTCGCGTAATTGTGGATAATGTTTTATGTAAATGCTCGGTGAGTAAGAGATTGTATACGTTTTGAAACCTTACTGCCGTAAAGCGTTTTCAATGACATAATTGTACTGTACAGTGCTGATGAGTAAGACGCGTGCATGTAATTATTTCTTTAGCTCGTGCAGTTCACGGGCATATTAATTTTATTTTATTTTAAATTATTCTTTTTAATACACGCTGATTGTTGTGTTTGTCGTGTTTTTAAAAATAAGATGCTTGTATTAAAAGTTTAATGATGTTTTGAAATGATGCAGTAGATAAGGTGCAGCTCTGCTCAGACTAATTTGTAAAAATTTTGCTCAATTTTGATACGTGTATTTCAATGTAAAAAATTTTTATTGTCCTTATCAATTTAGCATTCATTTTGATTTCTTTTTATTTTATTCATTTTGCAACAGGCAGTGTTCGTCATCATCTGATAATGCCTATCAAAAACCTTTAATACAGCTCATAAAATAAAATATTTATGATTCATCAAATCGCATTGACTGATTAAATATTTTGGATTCAGAATTCTAGTACAAAAGCATACTTCTGATACCAAACTCAGCTCGCAGTATCATCCTTACCCACAACACTGAAAAATGATCCTTCTATTCTTCGGTCATTAAAATTTTTCCGATTGTAAAGCCAATAGCACTACCATAAATCACCAGCGCACAGTCAATCAAGCAGCAGAATCCCTAACAAATGACCATATCACCTATTGAACTTTCAATTGTCAAACAAGATCAAGGATGCCTCCAGCGAAAGAAGACGAAATTAAAAGCGACAGGATACAAATCTATCAAGGCAGCCAAGGTAACGGCTAACCAATCCCCGGCGTAACCATTGACCAATGAGGTAGAAAGAGAAAGCTAGGAGCTACAAAAAAAAGGCGCACGGACGATCCACAGGTTGGCTGCATAACTTGGCGCTATTAACAAAAGGGATAGAGCGAAGAAACGGAATTGTGTATACACCGATAGAGCCACTCGGAAGATTTTCATGGCAGGTAATTGGTACAATGGCAGAGAGGCTGTCACGAAAGTTAACGAGAGCGAAGGCTTAGGAGGCGCGCTGGAATTTGAAGAGTGACTTGCATTTGAGTCAGCCTCTTCTCGGTAACAGTTTTATTTTCGTTCTCACGGTGACAAGTGTCGTTTGCGTGTCTCGCTCTGGCCAGGAATTTTTTACGATAACAATTTCTTTTACGGGTGTCTATAAGAAGTCGGTAGCATTGGAATCACTTGCGAAAATAAATAGGATGGGAAACTTGTTTGTTTGCTTTTTGTCGCCGGCCATGGAGTTTGCGATTGTTAAGTGTATCGGTGAATCCAAACAAAGAGGACAGAGGAGCAACGTTTCTTCTATATAATAAGAAGCGCGAAGCATTGTAATTAAGCCGAAGAATTAATAATAGCCTCGTGATTCTCCAGCGAATCTCGTTATAATGAAGGAAATATGATTCAGGAGATCTCGTAGGAGTGTTATGCAATTACGTTGCATAATGAATGCTAATCGCCAATAAAACTTTACGAACACACTGCACTCGTACGCTCGCCTCGCGATTCCTCTTTTATTCCAGTTTCGAGCAACGGTATCCGAATCATCCTCGCGCCAGCTTCTTATTCCCGTTTTCGCGATCTTTCCAAGTCGGCCTGCGTACGCAGCTGAGCTTAATACATAACTTTAGCTGCGCTCGTGATCCGTGAATTACGCATGCTCACGAACAATCGAGCCACCGGGCGCAATTAAACGATCGAAAACGCTTTCATTTAAAGACCGGCGCGTTCACTTAGGCCCATCCAGATCGTTCAATTTGCTCTGCGCTCGGTTACGTGGTGGCATAATGAAGCCAAAGTGCCGGAGGAAAGCGCCGTATACATGTTAATTACGAAAGAAAGCGCAACCCTCGGCTGGTCTGTATAAAGTCACACTTATCTCAGAGCTAGCTCTATGCATTTCCTCGCCTTGTAAGGATAATGCACCTCCCGCCGGCCATGCCGCATGTAAGAGCCGGGGATAGTGCCGGTCAAAAGTTTTTCGTTACGACGGAGTTGGAGGCATGGTGGAGAGATGAGAGGATAGAGATGTTGGGAGAGATCGGATATGGTTTGGAGGAAGAAAGTTTTTGCATGATTTAATGCGTGCTAATTTTCTTGGATGTTTTATTGTCGATTTGATTATAGGTGATTTTTGTACCGTTCGATAAATTATGTTCATCTGGCTTGGGCGAATGTGCTTGTGTTTTAAAGATCTCTTAGTAGCTCGAACGGTTTTACTTGTTCGGAGATCCGAAATCATCAATTTTGCGAAATCGCATAAATTATCTGATAAGGCATCGTATTTTCTTTTTCCGCAAAACTAACCATTTCCAGCCACAAAAACAAACATTTTACAAAGTTACCTTCCCAAACTCTGGCATTCCAACCCAGGCAAACTTTAGCCCTGAGCAAGCTCAACATCCTGCAGCCAGAACGCTCAAAGCATTCCTCTCAAACTTTTCTCAGGCTCATGCATACTTTTGACCGCAGCTGTATCCCACGGCGGCCCACTGGCTCGTTACGTGCTCTCTCATATACCTACTCTCCTAGAGCGCACGCCAACGCGCTCGCGATTAGCCGGAGCTAGTTGGAAACCTTGCGCACGTACGGATACTTAAGATAGGCTGGAAAAGGCTGCGAGCCGAGCGAAGAATCCGCGTTACGGTGCACGCTTGGCGTCGCGGTAAATGGGCTTGCTGCACTCGGGCCCCGTTTTGTTTTAATCCAGCGATGCGCGCGCATTTTCACTCTGTGCGAGCACCGCATGTCGGTAATAATAGAGCCAATGGCGCCCCGCCGTAGATGGAGGTTAGAGCTCGCTGCTCGATGAAAGGACTTTCGCGATATATCGGCGATATGCATCGTCCTAAGCATAGACTTAAGGCCGCTCTTTCTTTTCTTTTCGAAAGTTTCGGGATGAGCGAGCTTTCGACGCTTTGAGATTCGCGGCACGACGAGCCGCAGCTGATTGCCGATGCCTTCGCTGCGATCGAGAGGTTGAGAGCTGGATTTGGCTGGGATGTTTTGCAAACGAGATTTCTCGGCTTTTTCTTTTATTTTGAGATTGAAATTTTAGAAACTTTCCGGAGAAATTCTGGAATGGATTTTTTTAATCCTTCAAATGATTTGAAAGTGTCGTTTGTTATCATTTTATTGATGCTAAATAATGTTTGAAATGAAATTTAACATTTGAATTTCCTGTATATGACAGTCATATTTATCGATAAAGTTTTTAAGTAGTGTGAGTGCGAACCGGTAAGACATTTTTTCAAAGCTATCGAAAAAGTTGCAGCAAAATTTCATTTGACAACCTTACGCAAAAAATATTTATCACTCAACGATAAATCAATCACTTAATATCTCCGATGTAATTCGAAGATCATGCAGAGAATGAGTAATCATTTACCGATAAAACAATTATGCAACATCTTACCCTGAAGCATTTACGATAACCAAATCAACCGTATCAATGATAAAATCAAACCCGATAAAAATGACGCATCAAAAGTCACTCTCAAACATTTTCACGATCCAAGGATATACATCCCACACCGATACTTTTGCATTTTCCTCACCTCGTATCCTTTATTCCTTTTTTTTATCCCTGCATTAAAACCAGGCGTTACTAGCTGCGGTTAGCCCTGCTCCCCACCTCCTTCGCGATTTCCTCGCTGTATTTTTTCTCCCACATCCTTTGACAAAGAGGTCGCGTTTTTTCTCCTATCCATATCGAGAGAGGCATTATTAGCCGCTGTACATGGCCGGATAACCAAGCGTATTTCCAGATGCGGCGATCGATTTTTAACTACAACGCTCTGATTGGCTCGGCGCGCATTTTCGAATCGATTGATTCGGGTCGATCGCGCGGCATTTTTGGCCGCGCGCTTTGAGCATCGAGCGCCGAGCGCGAATAAATTATGAGCCGCGGCTTTTTATACCGGAGCTAAGCACAATGGGGATCGATGCGGCCCTGTTTAGCTGGACTCTTATAAGCCATTGTGCGCGGGAGAGAGAATCGATATTTATGACGCTGAGGGAGAAAAAAAGAGGAATGTTGGTGCGCTATTTTTGGTCTGGGGTAATTAACTAAAATTGTGTTTGCTCGATCGATGCCGGAGCGATCGTTTTGAGTATCGAGGGGCAGTGAGGAATTGCATAAAGCGTTTATCTTGGAATTCGGAAAATGCAAATTTCAATGGGTTAGGGAGAACGAGTTTAATGTCTTTGAATAAATGTATGTTTAATCGAGCTGAAATGAATGCCTTTTAAAAGGCTCTTTCTTTTCACTTTTCATAAAATATAAAGCGTCGGTCGTAGTAAATTAAAAGGTAACACCAACAATATTTTGACAAAATAAAGTAAGTATATGATTTGCTTTTGTAACAGTAATCACAAATAATTAATAAAATACTTACCAGATTCTTCTATGATAAATTTATACAACTAATTTTAATTCTAAATCTAAAAGCATTCTGAACAACCAAACATCAAATTGATTTTTTACGATTGAACCCATAGACCTCGAAAGCCATGTCTCTAAGAATTCAATCGATAAGAATCATAGCAGTAAAATTATAGCCATCGGTAGCGTTTTGAACACAGCATTACAATAACGATGAAAGCGCAAAAACTAAAATAAGCTCTCGTACACACCATTAATTACCAACTTATGATCACTGGCCATTAAGTGTAATTAAAAGCTATTTTTACGCTTCGCTGAGTAACTCTCAGTGCAAAGTGGAAATCGATAATTGTAGTTTTGTAAGAAAAATCAAAAATACAAAATTAATTGGATCGGTTTAAGAACTTTCTATTTTAATAGAATATTAGAAATAACAGTATAGATGTAAGTGGGTAATCGAAAGTAAATAAGTTCTTTATCATCAAGCCAATATAATCGTTCGGCACTTTCTCTAATAGTTTTTTTTTTTCATATGCAAATTTTTACGAAGATCTTAAGACTACTTTGAACACTTTCTTTTTATACACTGTCTTCCTGATCATTTCATTGTTTTTCGCGTATATCAAATAAATTATTCTCGGTCTGAGTATAACTAAGATAAATAAGGGCTTAATCACTATTAGGTTAGCTTTTATCGCAACACATTAGCGTATTAAAAATGCATTAGAAGCAATTCGCAAAGCGATATTTCATTCGTAACCGATAAATTCAATAAAAAAAACCTCAGCTCGCCCCTTAATCTCCCATAATCAGAGGATATTGGTATTTCATGAAGCATAAATAGAAAACAGCCTCCACATACCTAAACCCACAAAAAACCCATCAATTAACTCCCCCCATCCCAACCCAATCAAGCCGCAATTTTCTCTCAAACAACTCCGTAAACAGGCGAAATTAGGCGGCCGCCGACAAAAGACCAGCGCGCTCGCGCATCACGACGTCCACGTTAATTCGCCAATGAATTCGGTCTCTCGTGTCCGGTGAAATCGCGGCTCTCTCGTGCATCCGAGAGAGCCAGCACGTGCGCGCTGTCAACGGTATAATACTCGAGGCGCTTTTCTTACGTAACGAGGAGAGGCCCCCGCCGATTAGTCGGTACCAGTCGGCGCTCGCGCGCGCGCGCGCGCCCGTAGAAAAGCGAGTATGTAAGTCGCTCTCTGGGAAGGATGCGCGAGCTCTGGGAGAGAGATAGGGGGGGATCATCAATCAGACACACGAGCGAATGTGTGTGAAATAATGATGTGCCAATGTACGGCGGAGTTTTCTCGCTGGTTGGTTGGGAAATCGAATCGATTGTGCGAGTCGATCGGAAATAATTGGGGGCCGAGCGAACAATTGCCTTAAGAAGGTTCGCCGGTGTGTGCGAGTGTAGGGGAATTTATTCTCAGATGGAGATGGCTGGAGATGATAGGAGAGTGGAACTGAGGCTCGAGCTTGGATTGAGGCAATATGGAAGTTTCTCAAAAGTGGGAAGGTATTAGGGAAATTGGTATGGTTTATTTGGATGTTGGTTTTTTACTCGGGGGATCGAGAAAGACGAGATCAGGGTTTAATCGTACTTAATGTACTTGGTTATCTTGATCGACAGTATCGTTTGGTGATATATTTAACGTTTTTGTAAATTCATTATGACAACACATTTTCCAATCTAAAAACAAAAATAAATATGACAATTTAGATATGTATTCCGAGATCTGAAAGAGCTTAATTTTGTTAATTTGTATTAAATGTATAAATAGTATATGCGTTAAGTTGAATTGAAATGTAATATAACAATTATTAATGATGCCTTTGTTTATTAATTATTTAGAGTTCTAATTCATCGAAATTTGAATAATTTATGCTGATTAATATACTCGTTTTGAATCGTTAAATAAAAAATTGAAGTTTATAAAGGTGTATATGTACGATACAAATTTTTAATTTCTGAAAGTATTCAAGGTCGTTTGCTTTACTTCACAATAAATTTAAATATGAATAGAAAAATCATTTGAAATTCTAATAGTCATTAAATTTAGAACCTCTTCTAATTTATCGGACATATATTAGTAAAAATACTAACGAAATCAAATAAACAGGGCTTTTCAATGATGCAAAAAATAAGTCTCCTGATAATTATTCTAATTTTAATTACTTTTTAAATTAGAAATCAACATTAAAATAAACATTCCATAATAAAATTAAATAGGATGGGTAAATAAGATGGTGCAATTATTTAATAATTATGCAATAAATTACAAGTTCAATCTCATACTAAGAAATCATTGGCAAGTCCATCATCAATTGGCCTTACTCAACTTTCACATCAATTTTAGTTGTAGAATTACAATAGCCGCTCATATGGCATACCACAGAAAAATTCTTGATGCTCATCTACGAATTCTTTCACAAGAAAATATTACACCAAAGAATATTATTATTAAGAAATACATTTAGAACAAACAACTTTTTACAAATTTAAAAAAGATTGTTAATTTTAAACTCTCGCTTAAAAACGCAATGCAATCATTTTTAAATACTCACATATATACATAATCACATTTTACATAATCCCACTATAAAAACGTAACAGCAGCATCCGTTTATTACTCCTCTTAACTACCCATCCCCCCACTCCAAAACAAAACCCACACTCCCAACAATAAAAAAAATCCCAATCTCCAATTTCTCTCAAAAACAACTCTATCCTCACCGTACCACATCGTCCCACAATTTACAAACACTCCCGGCGCTCGGCAGTCGAAACGGCGGACTTTCCAACAACTTCGCACATCGAAGCCAGCGCGAGCGAGCCTGCACACACTCGGCCTACGTAGTTCGCGATTTATTACTCAAACCTGTTGAGCCGCCGGCGAGACATCCCCCGGGGAATCCGCGTACGCGTGCCGCGGCTAACGTGCCGCGAAACCGTAACTATACCCGTGGAACGATTGGGGCTTTTAATTACGGGTGAAACTTCGGAATGGTAATGGCTTCTTGGGAAAATGCCGATTTTTAGTTTTTATGCGTGCTGTGTGTGGATATTTTTGTCGGGTGACACGCTTTCTAGGGGCTCCGGAGTTATTGTTCAATTAGTTTTTGTGCGTTTGGGTTGAATTAGTGGAAGGCACGCGCGCTGGATTTCTATAGGAATTGTAATGTAAAGTAATTAAGGAGATCGTTTGTTGATTTGGATTATAAAAACGGGGAACGTGTGTTCGTGGAAATGTAGACGATTGTAAAACTTGTGTGAAACGGAATTGAAATTGTAATTACTTTTCGCATCTTTTTCGAAGCGTCATCTCAATTTCGTTTGACAAAAGTGAGAACATCGTTTACAAACCTCATCGTAAAATTATAAAATAATTGCTCTCTTTTATCCCGACGACTTACACCTGCAAAAAGCCCCTCTTTCTTCGCGAAAACATCATAATGTTTACATAAGAGCCATCATTACTCCGTCTCGAAAAAAAACCCCGCCAAGGCATGAGCTCACTCGATTCCTCGAAAACGGCTCTACTCATTAAAATTTTTATACCCTCTTTGACAATGCCATTACCCGTATCCGTCCGCTCGCGCACAAAAGCTTCGCTTCCTCTTGCATAAATTGATATAATTACTCCGTAGCGCCGAAAAATGACCTCTTCCCCCGGCTCTTTTATTCTTCATTTGCAAAAAGCAATTACCGAGCTCGCGCAGGAAACGATATTTCGAATCGCTCTCGAAAGAGAGAAGCGCGACGATCGCCGTGGCAATTTGAACTTTCCCTCTCGGTCGAGCGGCGACAAAGAAAACAGCGTCACGCGAGGCTGGTCAATTCGTCGCCGCGTTTTCTAGTTTTTTCTCTTTTCTCTCGTCTCGCTGACGGCGCCAAGAGCGAAAAGGGAATCGAAATCGTTCATTGGAATTTTGTAGCGAGCGCAAGAGCTGCTGATTAGGAGCGGATAGTTGAAGGCAATGATTATGGCTTTTTTCAGTTTTCTGGGCGTGTGTTTTTGTTTCTAACGGTGGGATGGTTCTATTAATATTGAAGGTGTTGTGTTGGAGAAAAAAATGGGTTGTTGTTTATTGATTTTGGGGATGAAAAGAATTCGTTTGAGGCAGAAATAGAAAGGGTTGACGAGAGCTTTTTATTTCTTTATTGAGTTAGAATGACGGTAGAGAACAACGTATTTTTAGAATGTTATTGATTCACGAACTGGTGAATGTATAGCTTTATTTTATATAGAGATTCAAAATAGTATTCGTAGAAGATATTATTCTTCTCGGATTGTGTTGTTATTAATACTTGTTGCTATGTACTACAGTAAGGTATTTATAACTTTGTATAAAATTTAATGTTTACTTTATTGGAACTTTCTATATTTACTCCTGACTTCATTTGTCTAACGAACAAACTTATATTAAGTAATTAATTTATATATCGAGTTTTTTTAACTTATTTAATTATATAATAAAAAACTTGTAATTATTATGTTTGAATTTTATATTTTTGGACACTTTTCTCTACCAGTAATCCCAATCAGATTTTGATGACTTTTTTTTATTTTTAAAAAAATTTGTAGATACTGAGAGTATCTTAACCGGAACTCTGCGTTTTTATATAGTGAATATTATGGGTTCATCTTTTTTGATAAAACAAATAAATCCTTAAATTTTGAAAGTATTTTTTAAAAACTGGTTTTACGCTTGCAAATATTCACTATTACTTTCTACCAAGAAGAAACCAACGTGCCCTGATGTGTGCTCAAAAATAAAAATTCACTTACGAGACGCTTGTAAATTACATGTTTTATAATATCAATTTAAATAAAAAAACTGTAATTTTTAAAGCTTTGCTCTACTTTCTTTCTAATTTTTTTTTTAGCGCTCTACTTACATATTCATCGAACAGTAGAAAACAATATTTAACCTTAAACTTGAAAAATTATAAACCTTTATCAAAACAAAAACTTCTCTTAAATGACCCTATCAAAAACTCTAAACCAATCTCTCCAACAAACCCAGCGCGCCTAAGAAAGCGAAAAAACCCAAGAGCCCGAAAATAACCAATACCTCATTACGCTCCCAGGGAGGGACAGCTCGTTTTACGGAACGCCCGCAGCGCGTTCTCTCTTTCCCTCCTCGCAGCGAAATGCAGGAGACGTTACACTTTCACGCTTAAAAAACGAAAAAATAAGAGAACCAGCCGATTGACATATACGCAGGCGAAGTCGATGGCCTCTTCCCGCGCACGTGCGCGCGTATATACATGCATATTTATGCGCGCGCGGCGAAAGTGCGCGCAATTTTTCTCGGCGAGATAAATCGGAGAGAGGAGCTGGGATACGGAATTTCGATATATACCGGCTCGTTTTTGGGTATGGCCGAGCAGGTGATATAGGCCGGGTAAATAGACGTGCGTGTAGACATGATGGATGTTGGAGTTGCGCGGGCTTTGTGGGCTCGGGCGAAATTAATGATCGGAGGTGACGAAAAAGTAAAAAACGAGGCCTTTCCGAGGTAATGACGTGTAAAGCCGGGTCAGGCCGTTTTTGTACGCTGGTAATGATGCTCTGGTCGGTTTTGAGCTCGTTGGATCGGCTGTGACGAAACTATAAACACCGGTTTATCTATAAAGAAACGCATAGGCACTTATTCTATTGAAACTCGAGACGTACACATTACGAGTGAGTTTTATCTTTAAAAGCTCGTGATTTTTTCCTCGACAGAAACAATCGCGACTGCGCGATTCATCAGCGAATTTGAATAAAGGCGCCGGGCGATTGACACGATTAACCAGCGAGAAAGAGAAGGCAGCTCAACGACAACAAACACAGAGAGCGCCGCTCGAAGATTGCAATTGCGGCAACACGGCCTCTCTTCACCCACTAGCTAGTCTCTCTCTGTATCTGCCTACGTATCGTCGCCGGGAACGATTCCCAGGCGCGCTTTTAGAGGCCGATACGTTCCTACACCGGAAATGCCGACCTCGCCGGCTATTACATTCAATTTTTTTCTTCTCCTCGTCTCTCTCTCTCTCTCTCTCGCTCGCGCGAATATACACGTCTCGTTTGCGTGAATCATGCATCTGTCGTTGGGAAACGCCGGCGAATTACGCCCGTGCGTATGTATTATAATGCGCTGGCTATATTGTTGTTTGTCCGGCGGCCGAGCTAAATTATAAGGATGCATGGACGGACTTTTCGTAATGGAGGCGAGCTGCCGCTTATATGGGAGACGCGTGCGCGCAATGCTGAGTACTTGCAGCCTGGATGTTATAGTTTTCGTCACCTCTGCTGCTATATTTGGTGCCGTGAATGGGTCGGATTGAATTGAAAGGAGCTAGCGCTTTGGAAAATTGAAATTGCCGAGCTTGTTTAATTTTATTATCTTCGAACTACTAAGAGACAATAATATTTTCATTATTTTTATCGTTTAGACATTTCAATGAATTATCATTTACTTTATTATAAACAAGATTATAAACGCACATCCTCCGGCCGGTTATTTCCGTGCAGCATTTATATCTCACTCCATAAACTCTTAACCGCCAGCAAATAAAGCATCGCAAACAATTCCAATTACTCTCCACCGTCGAAAGCAGCGCCAAAGAAACGAGCCACGTCCGGGCGGCTTCCTCTCGTCGCAAAATAAAAAATCCCGCCACGCAACAAGCGGATAAATCGTAGCGGCAGTCGCCGGTGTCTATTCAATAGAAAGGCGCCGCGAACAACGCGAAAAATGACAAAGTCGCAAGAAGCCCGAACGACGATCGTGGTTTATTTCTGTCTCGGGGGGCCCCCTGGAGCCCCTCCAGCCCGCGGCAAGTTGGCTCGGAGTCAAGAAGCGCCGGATTTAGCGGCGCCTAGCGCCGATTTACAGATAGCCGTGTAATGAACTTTCGTCCTGCTCTTTGTTGCTTGGTTGCTGATGGTTTTCTTTTTGGCTGGGGGTGTATTAATAATTTTGCTGAGATGTTTGGGTTTAGGTTGCCTAGGGGCTTTTTGAAGGTTTTGATTACGTTGGCTAATTGAGTTGGGCAAAACTAATGTTTGGAGTGGAAGTTTTCTTTTGCTGCACTTTTCGCGGGGCTGCTCTTGCAATTAAACTTATTAATTAAACGAGATGTGTTTAAAAGGAGTGTTTCCCTTTGGCGCTGTTTTATACTGTATTAGCAGTTTCTTAAAGTAGATTTTAAGAAGATGAGTACTGAAATGTAATTTCCATTTGCTTTTTCAATTTTCGTAAGTTCAAATCACGTCTTAATAAAAAGCCAGCTAAATAAAAGTCAACTTTCGCCTTATCCTTCCGACGTAATTTCGCTAAAAGCTTCTTTTGTAATTAAGAATCGATTTCAAAAATACAGTTCGAATTTGTACTCCCTCGCGCCGTTTCTCAAAAAGGACACCCACGCCGAACAAACTTTACAAAAGCGCAGGAAACACGAGCGATAAATAACGCGCCTTCGCTTTATAATCCCTCCGAATGCCTTCGTAAAAATAAACAAGGCTCTCTCGCGCAATTAAAAAGGCCCGAAATCAGCAGCGAAAAAGCAGAGCCGAACAAAAGACAATAGCCTCTTATTCATCCTGCCCCCCACCCCTCTGTTCCCATTTTTTTCTCCTCACCCACTCCCTCGCCAAAATAGTCCGGCGCTGCATGTCCCCTCTTTTTTTTCCTCGTCACTGCCCCCACGCCCACGCCGCGTACATAAAAGAAAGCGATCGTCTGGATTCTCGCGCTTGTATCGCCGGGGAAAATCGCAAGCTCGCGCTTCCATAAATTTCCGCGAGAGCCGGAAAACTCGTCAATTAAGCGGCCGATAAGCGAACGAGCGCGTAAAGGTGGGAGGAGGAAAAAAAATGAGAGAAGAACGACCCACGCGGCACGCGCGCTGTAAAGGCGAATGCGGGGGCGGCAGCAGCGGTGGCTAAGAGAGAGAGCCTTAAACGAGTCGGTTTTACGACAGAGTAAATAGGCTCGTCGTGATTCCACTCTCCGGGGAAATCCTCGGGAGCGGGCGTTATTCTTGGCTTTTTTTTCGAGTTGCCTGGTGACCTCTTAGTCTTTTCGAATTTCGGAAATTGCTGCGGTGATGATGTTGTGAGGGTCTTTGGTGGGATTTGTTGGGTTTATCTTTAATGGGAATGAAATTAAGATGTATTGTTGAGATTGTTAAAGAATTTATTAAGGATGTTGAGCTGTTTCTTTTAAGTTTTTTAGTGATTCATCTATTGTATTGAAGAATCGTGTTTGAATATAACTATATAAGCCAAACATTTTAATATTCACTATAACGACAAAAATCCGTTAAGGGAAATCAGTATGAGTCAAGAACAGAAGAATTTTAGGGAATTACGTCTTCTTTCAATTTAATATTTTTCCAAAATGTTTCAATTGTTAAAAATAGCTCCTACGATCAAAATACATTCATTAATCCCAAATCAATTTGAAATCCAACAATTAATTCCCACATCAAACCGCTCATAAAGACCCACATATCAATCCCCATCCATCCCAGCCAATATCGCATCTTCATCACCACGAAAATCAGTCCGAGGCCGTCTCACCAAAGAGCAAGTACACTTCATCCGCTGTAAAATCGCGGAGAATAAAGAGCGCACACACTCGAGAGGCTCCGGACACTGTCTTTCAGCGTCAACGACTAAAGGACTGGGCTGTGCCCCCTTTGACGGGCTCGACGGCCCGAAAAAAGTTGACGCAAAAAACCGGCTAATTAAAAGAGAGCACGCTCAAGCGACAAAGAGGACGCGTCGACTGC
Source organism: Eupelmus urozonus (assembly GCA_900480035.1). NCBI lineage: Eukaryota > Metazoa > Arthropoda > Insecta > Hymenoptera > Eupelmidae > Eupelmus > Eupelmus urozonus. The sequence goes on along the minus strand of UELX01000324.1, from coordinate 25,721 downwards.
GAGCCAGACTTTAACTAATTACTCGGTGAAAAACAGTTTTTTTTTATAACGAGCTCGTTTTTGAATAATGGCGTTTTTTCAGAGACGACTTTTAGGTGCTTAGTCAACAGTTGACGACAGTCATTTATCATGACACCTAACGTATGAGTGCGTATCAAGTGCGTTGGGTGACGCCCCCTTTATTTAGAGCAATTTCTAAGATTGAGTAATTTGAGCTAACATTATTTTAAGTAATTATGTACTGAATGGTTGACAAATCGTATTGGTTGTAATTCAAGTATCGACGTAATCCAAAGGAGTGGATATCAAAGTCTATCAGTTCGAATCTGAACTAGAGTTGAAATTTCGAAATGCACTTATAACTATAATGCATGAGGCAATCTTTTTTTATGACGAAAAATTTTTTAATTGTCCGTAGGAGGCATTATTACGTCTATTTCCAACAGACTTCTATATACCGAATGTATAGAAAACGTAGGAAGCGGAGATCAATCTACGTGCATTACACCGCAAGAAAAATGAAATCACATTTGATTAACACCTTTGCGAAGCCGACTTTTTCCCAAGCCTCGAAATTACAAGCAGCCAGACTTAATCTACTCTCGTTCGAAAACACCATTATCCCCAAAAATCCAAAAACTCAGTTGTGACACTCTCCACAGTATCAATGACAAAGTCCGTTCCAAAGTGTCACAACAGACGCATCGATCCCAAACAAAAAAAGTTTCAAAACGCGCCACCCACACTGCACAAATCCAGCGTTATTCGCGCCAATCGAAATGCCAGCTCTCTCGCGGAGAAAGAGAGCCACGCGCGGCCGTCGTGCTAGCGCGCAGGCGAACGACCTTGCGCGAAGAAGTCAAGTCGTGAGCTCGAGATCAGCTCCGGCGATCGACGTTCACCGAGCTCTCGACTTTTACGGATACAGCGAGCTCGCGCGCTGCACCGCCTTTTATTTAGCTTCGATTTTATCGCCGAGCATATGAATTCGATCATTGAGCAAACGGAGGTTCCTTTCTCTGCCGAGCGCAGAGGGGATATATATGGGGAGTGATTTTTTGCAGATCTAGAGCTGAGGCTTTTCGTGAGAGTGGTGTGAGATAGGGTTGGGAGAACGGTGTTGTTTTGAGGGAAGTGTAGTTTTCAGATGGAGATTTTGGGTGGTGATTGGGAACAGGTGACAGGTGTTTGAGATTGTTTTTAGATAAAAGATTAGAGGAATAAGAAAGTCTGGCTTGAGTAAGATTTATAGTTATGTAGTAGCGTATACGTAAGTGTAGAATTGTCATTGTTGGACTTGGAATGACTTTGTACGTGTGTGTGATATTAAAGTGTCGATTAAAAAACGCAAGTCGTTGCAGAAGACAAAAAATTATAGCAGTAGGTAGAAAGTGATTTAAACTAAATTTTTGTATATGATTAAAGCTAGGAATGCAAGTGGCAACTCTTGCTACATGCTGAATATTAAACGACTGAATTTTATATATATTTATTTGTGATATAACAGGCTAATTAATTCTTGTTTAATTAAGAATAGTAACGTAAATGATATATTTTGTAATACCATCTTATCGTCTCGATCGGACTATTGATCTCCAAACAAGTACCTGTTATTCGCGGCATAAAAACTATTTGAAAGAATCTATTCATAAATAATTATTCTTACAGACACTGCACCGCATGCTTCGGCTGTTGATTTTGTTGAATAATAAATGGTACGCACCTGAAACAAGAAAAATGATCTATTAATTCAAATGTAATGAATATATATCTATAATAAAGAATATATAAATACGATTTTCTGCGTTACACAATTCAATGAACTGAATGTATTATTTTTATATTCATTGTTCCTAGAAAACCTTTTGAATATAAATAAACGCCTGCGCAAAACATCAATTTATGTTTCCCCATCAAAGACAAATAAACTATCGGTCAAAACTCGTTTCAACTCCTAACAGTAATCCACGTTAAACATCTTCCACTAAAAGTAAAAATGATAATGACTCATAATCATCGAAATAATACCGAGAAGCTCGCTCAACAACAACACCAACAAAAAAACCATATCCACACATCCAGCATCCTCGTCAAAACACACATACACGTATTACATCATAGTCAGACACTAAAGAGCAAAATTAAATCCAAGGCAGTAAACTCTTTTCTCGACTTCCGCGATGAGCAGAACCACGCGCGCAAAAAAAAGGCAGCGGCAACCTTCCAATCCATCAGCGCGGAAGCCTGTCCAGCGGAGCGCGCGAGGAACAACGGAACCCGCGCAGTAGAAAGAAGGCGCGAATTTTAAAATTCAATGGCGCCGACGTGCGTGACATGGAAATGATAATTTCCAGGCTTATTAACGAGCCTGCGTATATACGTAATCGCTCGTGGGCGCTGAATCGCGAGCCTAAGCCCGTTAGCTATGCTAGCTGAGTGTGTACGTGGGGAAATACGCGATGAGGCTGGTGGTCATCTGGGAGGTAAGGAAGAGAGAATCAGTGGGTCGATGTGGAGAGATGCGACTGCTGAGGTTGCTGACGGGCTGGGTAATTGATTTATGATGCTGGCACGGGGTGGATGTGTTTTATCGAAAAATGAATGTGGATGTTTATTATATAGGCGAGGAGGCTGATTTACGGATGGTGATGTTGTGCAGGGCTTGGATTTTGTTGATTGCGGTGATTTATTTAATTTCCGAGATCGTTTGCAGAAGCGATTCTTTGAAAAGGAGGGATGGATATCGTGTAGTTTGTGTAGGCTGGTAGGTAGTTTTGAATAAATGTATTTAAAAATGAATGAGATACAATAAGTAATTATATTTATTCATTAAGTTATAATTTTAATATATTGATATAATAATTTCTTCATTAGATTATGATGAAATAAATGAATTATTTTATTACTATAAAAAAATAAAACAAAGTATATTTTGACTTTATTGTAAATAAACACGTTGATGATATTTCATACTTGTGAAATTTTAATAACGGTCTGTTTTAAATCGACCAGAATAACCGTTGCAACCACACTTTCATAATGTAAAAATTAACGGTATCAAACGTAATAACCCATTATTTTGCTAATATGTTAACTTCACGCACAACAACAAAGTTTGGGTTTACTTAATTAAAATATTTGTTAATCTCTCAAATTGCTTACACTCACTATTTCTATTATTACTTTTTTCGACAAAATTACAGAAATTACAAAAATTTCGACCAATCTCCAGGCATGAACCCGTCAGGTCTTTTTACGAAATTGGCATCGAGAGAAATTCGCGTTAGGAAAACTCGTTAGTGAAAGAATTCTTGAATAATTGACGTGTTTACTTTCCAAGTTAATTGTAAAATGCAGTGCAACTCGGAAAGGAAGAAATCCGTAGGATGCAATGCTGGAAAAAAATGTCGTTTGCGTTCTACAAAATCCCACTCGCCGATACAGATTTGCGCTTGCGTTAACGTTCCTTTTTTTCAAGAACTCCTTGAATAATTGACGCGCTCGCTTTCTAAGATAATTGTCAGCGCGATCGCTGAAACTATAAAATTTATTGCGAAAATTTATAATTTCTTAACAAGAATTTACGAGCGGCTGTATTTAATAAGGTGAAATGCAGAATATCTGTAAATTCTCCGAGCCGCGATAAATTATATCTCTCTCAATGTGAACATAATTCACTACACAAGCCTCAACAATCCACCTTATACACACTTCTTCCATAGCGCTAATAATTAAATCACATATCGCTCTTCCAACCCCGCCTAAAAAAAAACCGCAAATGAATGCCTCGCAAAGACAATCCGAACCCGAATACATAATTCTCAATCCTAAACTGCTCCACTTCTTTTATTTGGCGTTCACTCGTTACAGCAACTATAGCCATTGTATCAATTCCCACACACAATAAGGCAACACACACACACGTCGAGGAGAGAACGAAGCAGGCCTCATGCATATGAAACTGTTCCACTAAAAGGAAGCGCGGCGAGCTTCGAGCTTTATCTCAATCCCTCACGGAGTAATTGAATTAAAAATAAAAAGGCACTTACAAGCACGAAGCTCGCTTATATATATATGATAAATGAAATTCAGCTCGGGGCGCATTAGAAAGTAAAATGCGATTTCGACTCTGGCAACTTCCCACCTAAAGCGCGAAATTAAGCCGCGCGTTGAAATTGCAAGTTCTCAAACGAGCCAGCGCGCGCGCGCGCGGGGAGAAGAAGAGAAAAAAAACGTACGCTGCGCTAACTGTTGCGCGGCGCCGAACAATCGCCGTTCACGCTCTGAGCGTCTCCTTTCCCATGAAATTATCATACGTAATGTGCAAGCGCGCTGCCGAGCCATTATATCCGCGCGTGCTGGCTTAGCTTTTCTTTTTGCAAATTTCAGAGAGCCGGAGAGGTGAAAAAAGGAGCGATTCTCCGCTCGCGTTTGGCCTGACGTAGAGAGGAGAAAGAGGGGAGAAATAAAGAAACGCGTAATCGGGTTGTAAAATCGCGCGAGCGGTTAATGTTTTCTTTGAGCTGGCGCGCGACTGTAATAAAGCAATTAGCCGGAGCGGCCGATTGTTTCGTAAGAGCCGTGCTCTTGAAAATTTTGATGCTCTGTTTGTTGTGCGGGAAGAGAAATGCAATGAATTTTATTGGGATTGCGTGGCGCTGTTGTTTAATTTTCGCTTACGTGTGTCTGTCTGCGTTGTGCTTGAAATTTTCTGTGATGCCTGGCGTAACGCAAGTGTATATGCAAATTAAATTATACAGGCAAAACAAAATCCTAAAGTTATGTAAAGAGCGGCAGTGCTGAGCGGAACCCGACAAAATTAAAGGATTCAACGGGGTACGAAATTATATAGTTGTGAAGTGGGAAAAAGTTTTAGAACAAGATATGGATACCTTTGGTTATGCTACTGTTATGCTGCTACCTTTTTACGTGGGAATAAAAATCGAAATAATGTAAAAAATTGATTTTGATTTCTTTGAAATGATAGAATGTTAAGAAAAGGGTATTCAAAGATAAAAGGATTTTTTTCTTCATTGTTTTATATCGGATAATAAATGTATTACCAAGAGAAGCAGGTATATTTTAACTGAGCTGCACGTGTATATCTGTACGTTTAACTTCTCGTGCGTACAGTGTTGTCACACCTCTCTCACGACTTTATCATAATACCGTGTAGTTTGCTCAATAAGTTCTGTATTTATTGCCTTTAACTGCTTTTGTTTTTCTAAGATTCTTTAGCAGAACTAAAAAACGTAACGAAGCAATCAATTTGTATGGAAAATACTCCTTGCATAAATCACTCAGGTGCACTTTGATGGACTTCGAAAGACGCAGTTCTATTATTGACGCAAATTTCAAAGAGAATTTGTTGATAAAGTCATTACGCAGTTTTGCTATTCGTAACTCATATCGCATTTTTTTATGTTATATCACCTGTTGACTCGAATGAAACGAAGGAATTCAGTCTCCTACGAATGTTGTCTTGATATTTTCTATAGTTGATTGAAAATTGAAAAAGAAAGTTGAAGTAACATTTTATAATGTATAATATAAAATAAAATTGTGAAATAAAATTATGATTTGTTGAATAATTGATAAACAAATGTGCTTTGCTCACTGAGAAATTCTTGTGACAGTGAAAAACAAAGTTCTTAAAAAACATGTTACAAACGTGGATTGAAGTATTTATGATCGGAATATTCTATTTTTAGGAAATTTCTATACGGATGTCTGTGCGCGAATGTTGCTTTATTCTTGCATCTTTAAACCTGCTTCATCAATTTGACTCAACAAAAGTATTTTATTTTCTATTATAGATGAAGGGCTGCTATACAATAATTGTTATGATTTTTGTGTGTAACATGAAAGCTAATTAAATATACTGTGATCATTTTGAAAAAGCTCCAATTTATTTGCCCCTTGTAAAAGCAAATTTCGAGAAAATTTTAAAAAACCTTATTTAAAATATTGATATTTATAATCCTAGTGTTACATTTGAACAAATTATGAACCAATAAATTGGCAGCTAATTTTTAACGACAATAATTATAATCGCTTTAAATGATAAAATTAATAATTTCAGTGTTCACAGAGCCACAGGAAGTGAATAAGGATATTCGAGTAAGAAGATTGTGTTAATAGAGAAAGTGCTTAGACATGGTGCATACATAACGTGAAAATAAACATGCTTTGAATCGCGTGGTCATGGACTGTACACGTTTACACCCGTTAACCTGATATTTTTACAATTTTATCTATAAATACCTTTTTAATTTATTAAATTAAAAATAACTTCTTTTAGGAGATCAGTTTTTGTGTTTACTATTTACGATAAAAATTAGAAAACATCCGCCTGGGATTCGCTTTGTTTCCATAACACGTAAGTATAAACAACCGGATTCAAAATTTTTTCTTTTACATTTGTTCCAAAAAGCCTGTCTAAAATTTTGCAGCTATATTTCTTTTTGCCACGATGTATAACACATTTTCAATATCGATCGACTTTAAACTCAAAAATATCAATTTTCCAATCGCTATCACTGTATCAACAACCGCGCCTTTATCTATGTAAAACTTTTACAGGGCCACACATGAACAAACCGTTAAAGCAAACGTCGACGAGTGTGAATTTCATGTCCAAACGAACTCTCAAGACCGTTAACGTATACTTTTTCACCTTGCCGCCTATCGAGCCTCTAACAAGCGCCTGTATACCTAACCCGACCGCAGGATCCAAGAAAAATCGCTTCAAAACCGCGAGATCGCGCGAAGTAGTTCATGTTCGGAAAAACAAAACTTTTCCCCTCACGTATACTTTCTTTCAAAACAGCCATAATTACAGAACTCCCGGGACAACCAGCGTTCTTTTTCCTATCCTCACCTAGCCCAATAAACACACGCTTTCAAGGAACTCGATCGTTATCCAGCCGTAATTAAATTGGATCTATGATCTCGAGAAATTTAAAATCGCCGTGATAAGAGTCCACTTTTGGTCGAAAGCCGCGCGATCTGAGATACAGCCACGTTATCTTTGGAGGTTATTTTAATAACGAAAAACTCACGTTTCTTGTAACAAAAAAAGTGACGTATGATTATCATTTATGTTGGCCGTGAGATTAGACCGCTGATAGCGCGCCGTCACGTGTGCTAGGGCATTTTTACGTGCCGCGTATAAAGCGAAAGGTGGGCGGACGGGGAAGATATAAATTATCGAGTATCGCGATGTTTATAAGATTAATAAAAACTCGAGGCTCGATTCCAGAAGGTTAGCGTTTCGAAACGCGGCGATCAGAAAACTTAGTGTACACACGGAGCACACCTCGATACATAAATATTTGCGCACGTAAAAACGCAAGGTAAACAAACGTTAAAATTCAATTGGAAACGGTACCAAAAGCTCCGCGGATATTATTTCAGCGACGAGGTAACCATTACAACCTAACGCTTCTATTGTACGTTTAGCGCGCCACTCTAATTTAACACGGCGCATTATTATTCTGCCGAGCATTCATCGGGCCGCGCAATTACATCGGCCGATTGTTCACGTCGCTCTCTTTTCCGATCGCTCCGGCGCTACTCGGGCAATTAAAAAATAAAAGACTCATCGTATAACCGCGCTTTTCCACATAAAAGCGGCGCGCGCTCTTCTCGCTTTCGAATCGAACAATCGCCGGTTTCCGCGACGAGATTCACACCCGCGCGGGACAAAAAGAGCCGTTGATCGTGCGAAAAATAAGAGAGGGAGTAGTGAGCCTGCTCTTATCGGTGATTATAGAAATCGGCTCGCGTGCGGAGGTTGTTAACCGTAGTGATGGTTGCGGTGAAATTACCGGCTGCTGAGAGCGTGGCGGACTGTTGGATTGTTTTTGTTGCGGGAGCCGATGCGGTGGCTTTAAATGTCGGATGAGTTGCGCCAAATGTGTATGAATTATAATGTTTACTGAAAATCACATGGTTTCGAGTAACGCTGTATTTCACGATGCGATCACTGCTTAAAAGACACTGTAATAGCCAACAATATCTTTTGTCAAACACACACGGTAAGACAAAACCGATCCGTCCAACCATATCGGCAAACATACACTTTCACAAAACACTCTCCTCGATGACTCGACAGAAAACCAGCCACACTTTTGACTCTCCCAATCCTCCCCATATCGGCTCCTACCTGTAACACCGGCTCTTCCTCCTGAAGATCATGAGGAGGAGGCGCAGGGGCAGGCAGAAGATCCCAAGGAGGCGGCACATGGCTACCTAGGCAGCGGGCGGCTCGCGCCCGTGCCAGCACGACGCGCTCCACATTCGCGCGGACCGATCGGCCAATTATTTCCACGCCGACTGACAGATCTCCGTGGCGCGCTCTCGTCAGGTGTGACTGAGCACGCGCGCTTGCGCGCATCGTGGATACGTGACGAAAGTCGAAACACGAAGAGAGAGAGAGAGAGGTGGAATTTTAATTTGCTAATGAGCCGGAGAGATAAGAGGAGATTAAAGCTCTACGTGTCTGCGTTTTCTCCGATTATTGAAATTCCAGGGGAGGTGTTAAAATGCGGGGAGGCTGCTTTAATGAATTTTTGCGCGGAGTAACGAGCTGGGAGGGATTCGGAGTTGCTAGACACGCGGATGTGCGAGAGAGCTGAGCGGTGTGCTGCTGAATATTCATGCTGGAGCGGAAGCAGCAGAGACGGGAGCTATTGCATCAACCGTTGGTATTAGGCTCGCTTCTACCGAGGGGAAATCGAGCTGGACGTATTGTTGGCTTTGCTGTTGCGCTGCGTGGGTCTAATTTGACGCCGGTGGAATTTAAAAGCACGGACAGGTGCGTGATTAGAGAGGATTTTAAGGGGGATCTGACTTACCGACTACGGGTATGGGTAAATAGGTGAGTAGGTATCTGCGCTGTTAGAGATTAGTTTTGTTATCTATTAATGCTCGCGTGAATTTTTTATTAATCTTTGTTGAGTGCGGACGGAGGATGAATTGGCTTTGAATTATTTAAAAAATTCACTTTTATATACGTAATTCAACTTTACTGTCGAATGTTTTCTGTAATTAAATATCTTTTCCTACACTATGCCGTGCAATAAACAATAATTTATCAGCTTTATTGCGCACTTTATTATCGTACTCTCCTGAACAAAAGAAAAGAAAAACGCGGCGTCAAGTCTAATAACAAAAGCGAAGCCCTTATAAAGTTGAGCGAAAGATAAACGACGCATAAACGACCATAAAACAGAAAATTGATCACAAAAGCGAGGAGATTAAGATACAAAGCGATCGTCACGCGATCCAAAGGAGCTCCTCGAAAAAAACAACAATGCCACCTCAGGGATAAGACTCCTCTCAAGAAGCACTGCTAAAAAGGAGTAAGGAGATGAAGAAGGAAGCAAAGCCCGGGGGGCAATTAACGCTTCCTCTTATCTTATCATCGCGATAAAGACAGGCGCGTGCGTGAGCTGAGAATTCGTCAAAGCGTCTCTCGTCGAACGGCTCGTCGAAAATGCGGCGGGAAAAAGAAAAGCGAGAGAGACCTGGCGTCGTGCGTAGCGTGAAGATTTCGGCGCGAGATATAGCACGCAAGGTTGAGGTGGCTTTATGCAGGAAGCGCGAGCGCGGGGCGAGATATAATTTTTCTTTTGAATCCTGTTAGCTTGTGCATATATTGACGCAGTTGGCCGGCTTTCTCGGCCGATAGCTTGGGAAAATAATGAGCGGAGAATCGATGTGTTTGTGGATATTAGACACGTGTTTTCCTGCCGGTTGTAGCCTTTTCTTTCTTGATTCTTTTGTGAGATATATTTTATTGCTCTACGAAAAATATTTGTTAAGTAGAGCGGAATGTTTTTTTTTTTATTTTTTTCAAGAAAGTGTGGTTAATTTCCATTTGGGTTTTTTTCATTTGATGACATTAGTTGTGATAGTGTGGAAATGATTAGAATAAAAACGTTTATCGGAATATTTTACTGTAGGATGTTTTGCGATATTCATTATAATTTACAAAAACATATTTTTTATTCTCGACTGACAAAATATGTACTATTTTAAAAATATATTTTAAGCTTGTTTTATTTCAAGAAATTATAATATTAACAATTAAAACTAAAAATAATTGTACAAACCTGTTTAATTATGTAGAATAAAAAACACGAAATAAATTGTAAAGTTTTCAGATCTGCTGGTTTAAAAGACTAAAATAAATTTTCATCCCACATACATCTGACCTCGGAATACGAACGAAACATACATCAAAGCACGCCGAATTTTTAATCAATACAAAACACTATTTTTCAGTTCTCCACCCAGCTCTTTTTCGCCAATATTGACTCCCGGAAAACACGCACAAGCCCACGCTCCGTTTATCCCCAATTTTTCCAAACTCGCGCAATCCAATCAAATAACTCGCCTCTGCTCTGCTAATTTGCTCGTCAAACATTGCCCCGAAACGCACAAAAACAGCATCGCCTCCCAACTGCACCGCCGGCATAAAAATGATCATCACCGACTCTCATCCTCGGCGATAATAACACCAACACTCTCGCACTCAGCCAGCCACGCAGGCAATTGACAATCGGAATGGAAACGCGATGACAATTTGTCCCGGCGCGTATATATCGACCGATTGGCGAATAACGCCCCCCTAAAGCCGACTCCCCCTCGGCTCGGCCCCTGCACTGACTCATACCTGCGGCTCGCGCTACAGCAGGCCTCGTGTGATTTAATAAGCAGAGAGGGACGCTTTTCCGGGCATTTTCACTATCGGATTTTCTCTCGCGTCGGAGGAGCGAGATACCGCCCGCGGCCGGATAATACCGCGGCGGGGGGCAGCGCCGGGCTTTATCGATTGGCCGAGGGGAAAAAAAGGAAACAAAGGATGTGGCCAGTGTCCTAGGCTTTGGGTGGTCTGCGAGTGTGTTGGGTAGGTTTGATTGTGAGTGACGAGCGCGTTTGGATAGTGTTGTGACTTTGTTTATGTCCGGCGAAATGAATGTTTAATAGTCGGCTGGAGTTACAAGTTAAAAGCGAGTTATCTTGATCTCGAGCTAATTTTAACTCACTCGAAGCGCTTTAGATTTTCATAATTGTTCTTCTATTCTAGAACCAACCAAAATCAATAAGCTCGCATTATTTTTACCAACCGCTCACAGATACACTCTACCAGCGCGACTCCCTAATGGATCGTTTTAATTATCAAGCCCGAGTCGTGAAAAGTAAATTATCGCCGATAAAATCCTTTCGCAGATTGGATTAGCGCGGACGTGCGCGAGTCCAAGCCTCGATCGTAAACACAATTTTCCGGCGGTTTATGCAGCACGGCACGCAAGCTCGTATTGATTACTTCGTGTATCCGGTCTCTCTCTCTCGCACTCGGCCCAAACCTTGGCATCACTGAACTTTTGCCGGCAGCGAAAGTGCTCCGACGAAGGAGCCCGCATTTTGTGCTGAGGGAAAGTAACGACAGGCCCGGGTTGTATCCTGCTAAGTGCGATGCACTTGAAAATGTTTCGGGATTCGCGTGAGCTTATCGCCGGACAATCCAGTTTTCGGCTGATGCTGCTTTATCGAGTTCGGGATGGAGTGACGGGGGATTTATTTTAACTTTCTATAAGAGGCGAGATTTTGTGGAGCGATAGTGCAAATTGCGCGTTTGAGTTTCGATGGGGGAAGTGTGATTATGGGCTTTTAAAATAGCGCCGGTGTCGAGGAGACTTTTTGTCGATAGTTGTTAATAAATGAGAAGTTGCGGTTAAGCATTGCTGTGATGGTGTAGAGTCTGTAATTATGTTAAAGGATGATTGTTTGATAACAGAAATTGAAAATAACCTTTTTATAACTAGAGAGCGTATCAATATCAAAGCATTATTAAAAATAATTTTATCTAATGCTAAAACAATTGGGTTACTATTAAACATAATCTTTTAATAAATATAAATATAAAGGCATCGATCTTTAATAAGCTAAAAAGGCAAAAAAGCTTTCAGTCTCTCCGTCCTCGTATAAAAACCCAGCCGCAGTAAAATGCAATATTTTAATGCCAGCCGACAAATGGTATAACAGTACATAAACGCGTATCAAGTGATCGATCTAATAACCCAGCGGATATCAACGCACTCTATCACATAATCCACTTTCCAAGTTTCTCGCTCTCTTCGTATTTCACGTCAAAGCGACAGAACTCGCCGTGCAATATCGACTCCCTACATACACTTCCTCCAGAACTGTCTAGCCATATATGTATATAAAAACGCAAGTGAAATGCAACTCTCGAGTCTCTTTCTCTTCTGGCTACTTGTTTCCGGCATGCGAGATTTGTCAATGGTATAACCCCAGGCGCCTACTGCATTAGAGCCGCGTATGCAGAAAAAGTCTCGCGTAGAAAGTTTCCCTGTGGCTTTTGCCTCGACGTCGACGAAAATGAGCCCTGGCAGCCGAGCCAACACAATATCCATAGCGGATCAGTGTGTCCAGGGGTAGCCGGATCGCTTCTCATATCTTGCAGGGCTATGGCTATTTACACAGCTCGCCTAGTCTGTACTTTCTTGGGCTTAAACGAGCGCGCGGGGTGTAAAAGTGTGCCGGCGGTTTTTATAGGGCCTTGCATGTAGGCCGAGGCTCAGACTCTCAGCCCGCGGCTGGCTTTTGTTTATGGATCAATAAAATGTTTATTGAGCGGACACGCAGTGCGAGCTTTACTTGTGTTTGCGTAATCTGTCTTTAAAATTGTAAAATATTCCAGGAGGAATGGCGGCCGGCTGGGATAGCTGAATTATGCGTTTGGAATGGCATGAATAAATTAAGCGACGAGTGAACGGCGCGGAAAATTCAGCGAGTTTATGTATAGCCGTGTTTTGTCGGATGGCTAAATATTTGCGCTGGTCGGCGTTCTGGGCGCTCGGGTTTTGAGAGGGAAAATATTTGAAGGACGGAAGCGAAGGAAGTGATAGTAGCTATTCGTTTCATCGATCACTTTGTTGACCATCTTTACCGCGATAGCTGAAACTTAAGTTCATTCAATTTAAAAAATTTCTGACTGGGTGATTGATGGCGAGTGTATTTTATATTATGTGGCGCGCTTTTGTGTTACACAAAGCATCGATCACTTAAACTTTAATAAGCAAACTTTGCAGCATTTTGTGTTTATAACTTTGGCTCGAAATAAAGTGAAAATTGTCTTTTCAAGCGGGTGACAAGCAATTTTAAGTTAATTGAAATTTCTAATATGAATTCGGAGCTGCTTTATAGTAAAATGCTTTATGTAACCAAAGCACGCATAATGACTACCATTTTCCTGAAGAAATTCTAAACAGAATTAACCTATAAACACACTGTCAACGTGCATCTATTCATGTATGCAAATACACTATTTAAATTCGATTTCAGACTTTAATATCAGAAATCGATCTCAGAATATTATCAAGTCTTGTGGCCCTAAATTCGCGACCTATAGCTGTGGGCGTGCATACACTACTAATATCTATAATCCCTCTAGGGTTACCTGCACTTCGCTAACAAATCCAATCATCTGGCTCAAAGATACTCGAAACTTGAACTCGCTGGTTTCAATATAACCGCACAAAAAAGTATCACAGTTCAGAAGCCACAAGCTTGTAAGCCAACGTCAGTTACAGCTAAAATTACAGTTCAATCCAAGCTCATCTGCTCGTACCAATACTAATTGCAGTTGGGAATCAAATTCTAGTTTCTATACAACCAATTAGGATTCGTTGGCTTTGAATCTTTCTAACAGATTAACAATCTTTCTAATGGACGTGGTAAACAAGTTACAAAATGATGCATTATAACAAATTTTGTGTATATTAAACACCAGTTAAATTTCTTTTACTAAGTAAAAGCAATATAATTTAATAACCCGTTCTTCCTGTAGATACATGTTTAACACGTAAATGAAACAATGATAAAATTAAAGTAAACTAAAACCTTTCCAACCCTCACAGCCCAATAATTTAGATGGATCTTCTTCCGACTAATGGAAATTAATAAACAAACACCATCCCAACCTTTTTACAGACAAAATTAAGCAAACGCTGATGCGACAATCAGAAAAAAGCCCCTCGTCTCACGACCGTCTTTTTTATTTATCACTAAGCCTACAACTTTACCCATTTTAACATTTGATCGGCGCCTCAATGGGCAACCGTTTGCGAGAAAGCCTCCGACCCTCTCGGCCCGCATACAGCCCTTCCTATTAACGATCGCTCGCGTAATCGGGGCTGGGGATAAGCAGGCTTGGTTAATTCTTCTGCGAGCGACTAAGCTACGGGGCGACCTTTTTACGACGGCTTAGTTGCTCCGTCAATATTTTTATCTTTTCCTTTTGTCTTTTGTGCGTTGGAAAATATTTTCTTTGTAATTTTCATGTTTAAAGAGCTTGTCTGGGCTGGATAATGGGAATTATCTGTTTTAATGAAAGTAGACTTTGTAAAATGTTAATCTTTTATATTTTTTATATTATATAAAAGACTCTTTCACTATTCGTACGTCTGGCAAAGATCTTAAAAATAATTTCTATAACAAAATTTTTTTATTCAGATATCGCGCATCACATCTTATTTAGAAGCCCACCAAAATATCAGAAGTAGAGCTCGGATTAAAAATGTTCTCATATAAATTAAATACATTTTTAAAATCTCCTCCCTTCGCATATCAACCAACATCCAGACATATCATCCGCGTTCGCTCGTAAACAATCCAAGTGCCCATCCGCCACAGTCGGCTTTCCGCACCTCTCGAAGCATCCAGCTCATACAGAAATCAACCCTAACATGCACATCGATCGCTCGCCAATTCCAAGCCCATCAAGCCATGAAAATGACGAAACGGCCCTCATCTCGCTCTCACTGGGGAAAAAGCCCTACAAATGAACCTCCGACTCTGGGGTAAAAAAAAAGGCAAACAAACCTCCTAACCGAGGTTTCGGTATAGATTTTCCCCTCTCTCTCATTCCAAGTTTAAAGGCGAGTCTCGCAGGGAGCGCCGGCAGAGCCCAAGTGCAGTACACGCAGAGAGAGAGAGAGTCGTACACATAAACAGCTCCCTCGGGGGGCGCGCAGCGCAGTCGGCAGGTTATAAGAGCGCACAGCCACGCAGACGGAGCACGAGGAAGCTTTCGACCGATCAATATAACACCATGACTCTCCCCCCTCTCCGGGCGCGTAACGCAACAACCCCCTTCGATATGCCGGCTGTGTACATGGGGCGAATGTGATAGAGAGTGGAAAAAGGAAAGTTACGAGAGAGAGAGAGCTGGATGGCGATAGACCAGAGATGGATATAGGAAGGTGGATGGATGTTTTATTTGTGAGGGTATATGTGAGGTTGTACGGGGGGAAGGTAGCGCGGGGGTGGGAGGGTGGAGGTATTATTGCGCGCGGTTGTGCACTAGGCGCTGTGCTGTAGTCAAGTTAATGGGGCTGCTTTGTCGGGGGATGCTTTTTGGTGAAGTTTAGTGCTTGTAAGGCTGCTTGTTTGTAGTGAACGGGAATTTCTTATTTATTAAGGCTTTTGTGAGTCGATTTATTTATGATGCGTTTTGTTAACTTTTTTTCTTTTCTTTGAGAGTGTGAATTTGTTAGTTTGATGATTTTTTATTGAATTTATAGAAAAAGATGTAGTTGGAAAAACCCGAATCAAGGTTTACCTTATTTTTAAACATATATTTTTAATTTACATATATGCAAATTATGTATTTAATTCGAACTCAATCGATACTGTAATTAAAAAAGTTCAATTTTCCTTTAAATAAAAATCGTTCATTTTCATTCACTCTTTAATACATTAATTTCCCAAATAAAAAACTCGTCAAAACCCAACCCCATTTCCAAACCAATTTCCCTCAAACTCACCACCCCCGCACCTCAAAAGCCTTCCACATCCAAAAGCAAGTTTCCAATTCTCAGCATACCAACGTCAAACAGCGCACAAAAGAAGTACATTTCCTCGCCGCGCTACATACTCCAGTGCACGGCCGTGTGCGTGCGTGCAGGCGCGCTCAGGCGATAAAGTCGCGCCGCATATATACACGGACGCACGAGGGAGCCTACGAAAAAGCATAGAGAGTCATGACTGTGTCACAGACGTGATAGGGACACCCCTCAGGAAAACGAAAGTGCACATGCCGAGGGGTGGATCTCGGCCCGTATATATAGGTACACAGAGACACCCTCGTATATCCTGCAAGTATAGAGAACAATTTTATACAAGGGACGTGCGTCGATACGTACTAGCTCTCCCTCAAGTTCGTCGCCCCCCTTCATCCTTTTCCCGAGAGCAGACGCCTGAATTTCTTCTCTCTCTCCGGTAGCGGTCCGCTTGAATTAGTAATAGGGATTCGGTGACATAAAAAGCCGAAGGGAAGAGAGGCGGGAAAATTACGCGGGAGCCGTTTTCCGTGACGCCGGGCCGCCTGGCGGGATTATAATTGCCGGCGGAAGCGAAGAAGGCTGAAGGGTATTAATTAACGCACGCCTGCTCGCATTAAGATGGCGGCGAGCGCGTGATTAGGTTCGATCTCGGAGGGAGGAAAATGCGTGAGCTTCGTTCTGTTTGTTTGCCTCCGGCGTTGGCTGTTTCAATGGGGCCTGATGCCACTGCGCGTGTCGGCTGATAAGAGAGCTTGAAGTATGAAAATTAATCCATCTTTCGCGTGGATGTTGGAATTAATTGCGAGTTGGTAACAATGCCGGCCGCTTGTTTGCCGGCTGTAATCTGATTATGTAAATTGTGGAGTTTGTTCTGCTGCGATTCTGTTAATAAGATTGAAAATCTTTCTACTTTATCGGGATAATTGTGAGAGAAGTGCGCTAAGTGTACGTAATTATTCCATCGGAGTTGCTTAAGCTGGCTGAGATTGTCACTAAGAAACTTGCTGGGTTTGATAAAGTTTTGCAGTCGAGCGCGATGAAATTACCGTTTCGGATTGAGAGTTCATCTATGCTGTGATTCTTTGGTATAGTTTTAAATAACAGAGGGTTTATGCAGTGCACCATCAGCGTGGTCTGTTTTTAGAGTCACTTGAGAAAAGTATGACAAGGCATAATTTATATTCTTGCCCTATATTTTCTGTTTATGGTGGGTAAGAGCAATAAAAACTCGATAACCATCTGATAACCCTCACAAAAAAAATATAAAAAAAAGTTTTAAAATTATGCTTAAAAAAATGCTTAAAAATAATGCGCGCTGTAACTCAGAATCTCATAAACATTAATCAACCATAATAAGTTAAACCATAAATTGAATGTTACTTAATAAACGTACCTTTTATTAGCAAACCCATCACTACTTCATCACATTGTTCCTCGCAAATCTAAATACCTAATACTCAACCCACCCGTAAATCCCATTTTTTCTCCTCAACTGCAAACTGCAATTTCCACTTAATCGCGCAATTAGCATCATCACTCGCTGACTTAGCATACAAAACGCACACAGCGTCACCACACGCATTACCACCTCATAAAAAAAGGCGCACCAGAATGAATCCCTTGCACAACTGCCTGTCGCAATTCGCATCACCAGACACACTTCCCATCGAGGCACAATGATCGGCTCTATACTCGCGCCCAGAGCAGTGTCGAAACGCGATCCCTTCGATGAATCACCGCCAGTTTTTCCCGACGCGTTTTTCGTATATAACGAGGAGAATGCAGCCAGGCGCCGAATTAAGGTCGCGGACTGCAGTCGTTGACATTGGCCTTTTTCCATAGTTTCCGCGAAACGCCGGGGCTTTATTATTCGGCCCCCGCGCCGATCCACTCGACCCGCTGGCAAGATTTCAACTTTTGCCCCTCGCCGTTCCCTTCACGCCCCCGCCACCGCCGCCGCGTCGTCCTCCGCTCGCGCAGCGGTTAAAATGGGAAAGAGACGAGAGACTTCGAGGTGGTCTCGGAATTGTGTATTTTGAGGTTGAAATTTCTAATACGGGGTCGGTGAGGTGCTGCTGCCGATGACAATATTAAAAGCTGAGAGTGGATGCGTTTTCGTGTAGTGGGAGGAACGAGAGGCTTGGGTGTTTGCGGGTTGTTTGGGAGGGAAATGGAATGTTTATGAAATATGAAATTTATTTGGGGTTTGAGATACGGGTTTGTAAATGTTGATGCGAGTAGCTGCCTGATATCTTGAATTTTGCTTCAAGTTTTATTATGGAGGAAGAATT
Organism: Eupelmus urozonus; assembly: GCA_900480035.1. Taxonomy (NCBI): domain Eukaryota; kingdom Metazoa; phylum Arthropoda; class Insecta; order Hymenoptera; family Eupelmidae; genus Eupelmus; species Eupelmus urozonus. Next base: position 7,552 of record UELX01000324.1, on the reverse strand, counting down.
TCAATATTAAGTTTATGCGTCATTACTTTGTTATGCTGTGGAATAAACGTTTTCAAAGTTTTATTATTTAGATATCTAAGTGTTTTCAACTTAAATTCAAGAATTTTGCACTTAACATTCTTTAAATATTTAACATTTATCCCTTGAATTTACAATCCAGATTGTTTTATAATTGTCAATTTAAAATTTTTAATTTCCTATTCTAATTCCTTTATTTTTTTCTTTCATTCTTTAAAGACGCATTCTATTTATTTCTCATCAAACTATTATTAAACTGCGATTGTTTATTATTTGTTAAAAATAAAACTATTTGTATTTTAAATACCATATTTTTTGACTTTCAAAATTATCAAAATTTTTTATTTCAATATTATCAAGAACTTTTGACCTTGATGTCTGACATAACTTTTGAAGTAAACTGCTATAACATTACCATGCATAAAATATGACATTGCTGGAATACCAATGTGGCATATGAAAAGTGTATGTGCCGAAAATAATCCACGTTTTTATATATACATATTACTTTTAATGAATTTTATGTAATCGCGCCAATTTTTAAATTTATTATTTATGAATTGTGATCTTTATATAAAAAAAATAGATTATTCTTTATAAAATCGTAAAAAATCTTATTTACGTTAAACTTATAATAAACAATTATAATTTAAAAAATTATTTTATTTTTTTAAAGTTAACTCCGTATTAAAAAAATTGTACATAAAATAATTTCCAGTAAAAATATTAAAAATTTTAATTACAAACAGCTCAAGCATAGCCATTGTAAGAGTATAACAATAATGCTGAAACTCTCAAAATCCCCTTCATATTCTTTTAACGCACGAGAAACTTTTTTTCCACTATTTAAATTTTATTTTATCTATTCCACTAGAAGAGCAGTCGTTATTTTTACAAACCTCTAAAATTTTATTTTCTCGCTCACGCCATTCTTTTGAGAGATACCCATTTCTCGAAAATGAATTTTACACCAGAATGTTCGTGTACTTTAAGATTATCGTTTTAAAGCGCTATTTGAAAGCGAAAACAAACAGAATGAGAAAACTATCTTGAAAACATTTTTCAGATTCCATAAAATATTAAAAAAGGTAAGTTTCAAAAATAAATGATATCTTGATAAAGCACAGAATAACTCTAGAGCAAAGTAAAAAAGAAAGATGAAATTTTTTTGGTTTTCCGACCAGTAATAATTAATTAAAAAGTTTACAAACAAAAATAAGTGATTTAAAATGTACATAATTAATTATTCGCAAATGATTTGCTTTTACGAATGATCAAAAAAGTTCTACCTTCCTTTTTAATATAAAATTTCAGAGTAACCACGGTGAAATTTAATCAACGAATTCCAAATAAAAATACACGATTATGCAAACATTACATCAAACTCAAGAAGCCCGCACATTTTCACATCGTATCCTAAAATCCCCTGAGGAGCAAAAGATATTACCGTTTTCCTTCACTGCTTCCCTATACCGAGAGAAATTTTACATTAAATTCTCAGAAGCAGCTGACGAAATAAAATACAAAAAGCAATATCCAAGGGAACTTTTTAAAAATTAAAATGCAAGCAGGTACAGCATCCCTATATTCAGACAACAGCGCAAGCAGGAAATTAAACGTAAAATTCTGCATACACCTGCATCACTCACAACTCAACAACCCATAATTTTCCTTAAAGAAGCAAAAGCTCACCGCGAAAGTAAGCAAAGCCAGAGCAAAAATTTACGAGCTTCCCGATAGCAACGCGCCTCTAAACCCTATATCGATGCACACCGCAAACTTCTCCCACCCCCAACTCCTCCCAAAAAAGAAACCCTAAAAAAACCCTCAAACGAAACTAGCCTGCGCTAGGGCAGATAAGCGCTCGCAAGCTCCGCGAAGCGCGAAATAATTCGCAAACGAAAGCCAGTGAAAAGTGATTTTCGCGCGCGGCTGCAGCTCGACGTTTATATACAGAGACGAGTACAGCCGCCCCACCTCTTGAGTGTTCCGCTCTCTCTCTCTCTCTCTCTCTCTCTCTCTCTCTCTCTCTCTCTCTCTCTCTCTCTTTCTCTTCCGGCACCCACGCCCGCCGGCTGCAATCAATAGCGTCGCGCGCGCGGCGGCGTCGGCGGCAGGTGTAATTTGCGCGCGCTGCACGTGAGGGTAGTTGCGCGCAGGGATTAGTAAGCAAGCAAGGCCGTCTGTGGATATGCACCGAGAGAGAGAGAGCTGCTGCTGGCCTTTTCGGGAGGACGGGTTACGGTCGATACGTGGATGGCGATCCGATGGACTACGGATGAGGTAAAAAGGGGTGAGGCCAGGGTTGAGGTTTATGAAGAGTAATAGTTCGGATGCTGGATGGGTGGAGGATGGGGGTCGGACTTTTTTTGGAGTGTGGGTGTGAGGTGTTGAAGTGGGTTGAATTGAAGGTTTTGGAGGATGGCGCTTGGTATTTAAAAGAAATATTTTTAACTGTGTACGAAGAAAAAATGTGTGTTTTTTTAAAGATTTTTAGCAATAAAGTTTGAAATAGCACGGGTGAGCACGTAGGAGTCGTATATTAGAGTTTAAAAGGAGACAGCGAAGTTTCGAATGTTTTTCTACGTGCTTTATACAGAAATCACTTTTGATACTGTATTTATAACATATAATTTCGAGCTGCTAATAGTCATAAACTTTAAAATAAATCTTAAACTTTATTCACGACGGCAAATTGATTTTTTAACTTATAAAATATTAATTTTTTAACGAAATTATTTGTAGCTGAGTAAAAGCGAACAGCGCTATATGAGTAAAGATTAATAATTAGTTTTAGAAATGCAATAATTGCAGATTTTTGTAAATATTTCTTTAGGTTAATTTTGATTTTTAAATTTTCATTAATAATTTAATTCTTTCATTAAAATTTTAATTTTAAATATTACATATATGAGAATAAATTTTACTTTAAAAACTGTGTCCTACTTTTTCAGAGCACTTTAATAAATAAGTGAACGTGAATTTGCATTTTTAAAAAACATACGTAATTTTATAATACCCTTAAAATTAATAATAAAGGATTAAATGCCCATAATTCTAGAAGGCATTCAATTAAAAAGAATGATCTAACTGTATAAGATAACTTAAAAATCATAAAATAAAAGAAAAAGATTATTACCAATAAATTTTTAATAAATTGTATGCAACGTAATTTTTTTAAACTATTCAAGTCACGTTCTTGTCCAAAATATTCATGCTACTTAATAATGTTCGAACAATTTATTAATAATATCATCTCAACCTATATCAGCAGTAAATTTGTTAATATTACTAAAGCTGTAACTTTAGAAGATATAATTCGCTTCATTACATTTAAACAATTACTGAATTGCTAAATCACAACTGCGTTGTCACAGGTGCATATTGTGTATTACAATTGTCACGGTACATAGAATACTATGCTTGACTGCCCTTTAATTAAAGCTCCGTCCTTTGCGTGTAGTATAAACATAAATGTAAATCTAACAGAGAGAGATACAAATTAGAGTGAGGCCAGTGCAGTCTCGAAATAAATTTTATTAAATCGTTTTCCTTTTAAATAAATCGCAGTATTGCACAATCCATTTCGTAAATTGAATATTAAAAAAACAAAACATTGAATTCGAAATCTTCCTAAAAGAATTCTATTATCTAATAAAAAGCTGAAAACTATACAATAATTAATAATAAACTTTTCCCCATTAAAAAAATGTAATTCCCTCTAAAGTTTATTATTTTACTCTTGCACTAAAGCTAAACCGCAAAGGAATCCCAAGCCACGATCACCAAAAAGTAAACTACGAAAAACAGCAATAAAAATCCGAATTAATTCGAAATTCACGAGCCGTCCCTTATGCACCCGCGCACAGCGCGCCAAAAAGCCCGAGCCAAGGTCAAAGCCGAAGATTCGCCTCTAGAGGTTTGATTTTTGAACGGAGACGGAACGGAAGGAAGGAAGCGAGCGAAGAAAGATAGAGACAGTGTGGCGACCTTGTAAAGTGGCCAACAGCACGCCCGGCAGCCCTGCAGAGCGCACAGAGCCTGCCTCTATGTATACGTGTATATATACGTATACGCTGGCGACGACGACGAAAATCAATCGCTCACGGACACACCGGCTCTGTGTTGCACACAGAGAGCTTATACGTACGTATCTCAAGGCTGATTTCTAAAGTCGCTGATCCATGGAAAAAGGGGACGTGACGCAAAGAGCTGAGAGAGAGAGAGAAAGAGAGACAAGAGATGCTCGCGGGGTGGGATGAAAAATAGCGCGCGCAGAGCCGCGTCAAAGCTGAAAGATGATCGCGCGATATTCGGATCGAGGCGGTTTAGCTTTCTGCTCTCTGCGCGCATTCAGATGCAAATTATGAATTGTCGGGATGCGTGAATGCCTGGACGCGGGGCTTTTTGTTCGCGATGCCGCGTGTCAGTTTCGTGGTATTAGCCTTAATTTGATGGTTCTGTGTGGTTGCATTTTGCATTGTTGAGGAGAGTGTGTGTTGATGCTTTGTACTGACTCTCATTCGAGGTTCTTTTTTGTTAAATAGAATTATGAAAACGGCTATTTTTAACGATCGTTTGCTAATTATTACTATTTGAATACAATACTGTAATAATTCAATTTGTTGAACAAGTATAACAAGTGGCAAAAAATGTGATGGCTTTCTGTAAATTGCTTCTTTGCGTGTTTATGGAGCATGAGAAATGAGCTTATTTTGATGGATTTAATTTCGCGATGAAGACGTTAAATTCCATAAATAATACTCTTATAATTATCTCACTGATGATAATCTCTAATTATACAAGAGACTCAGAGCGTAAGTCTGTGCTATGCCTTAAAACAATAAAGGAAATGCATAGAAAAGATTTAAAAATGATGATTCTTACAGTCACTGCACATTGCACTTTTTGCCGCTTAGTTTGTAGAGCAATAAGTGGTACCCACCTGCAACAAGAAAAAGAAAACTAATTTTAATACGACTTAAATAAATAAATTAAGGAATTTATATAAAATGTATAATTTAATGTAAAAACACGCAGGATTTGTGGAATCATTTGCACTAGTTACGAAAGTAGCAATTTTGTCCTGAATAAATTATGAAGCAGTGGCAACTAGCATCGTCCAAAGCTACAATCATATCAAACAATCACTAGCATTATTTTACCCCTGAAATTGAATAAAAATATCAACCCATATTAAATCAAACAAAGTGACCACAGCCATTCCTCACTCATCAAACCATCCCTTTAACCAACTCTGCCAAAAAAAAAAAAAAAACAACAAAAAATCCTCCTTCCGGTAAACAAGCTCCCAAACTTCTTCCAAATCAGCGAGGGCAACTCTCGTATTCAATCTGCAAATCCGGCTCGTCACCAGACCCCGGCAAATTAATCAACGAAAATCCGGAGCCGGAGGCGCCTTGATGTATTATTCAGCGCATATTAGAGCCCACAATCGTCGCGGCTTCTCGCATCACAATAGGGCTTAGCAGACGTTGCTGTTGCCGCGCGCGAGCTGTCTTGCTCGTTCAAGCGTTTTGTAGGTTAGACCGCAAGGATCCATATCCCTCCTTCTGCTTTTCCTCCTCCTTTTTCTGCTAGTCTGTATATATACGCGATGCGTGTGTGCACTTGCGAGACGCCGGCTTTCCCACGCCCTGAGCTCTCTGGCTTTTTGCCGAGTTATGATTAGAGATGGCAATCTCGGAGGAACACAATCGATTCTAATGTCTCTCTGTGCTAGCTGATGATGCGGGCTGGGTTAACGAGTCTGTGTGTGTGTGTGTGTGTTCTCCTGATCGCGAGGAACGCATTTTTTTAGTACTCGGCGCTATCTCGAGGAGTGCATCTGAGGAGAGTCGAGAGGCGCTTTGTGAGAGCGAATCCAATTATCGGAAAAAACTGGGATCTTTAGTAATGTAGTTGCGTGTGTGTGCGCGGGTTAGCGGCACTTGAGGAATATCGTTCCGCGCTGAAGTCGAATATTGCGGTAGTCTCGGAGAAAAAGTGGCTGCGCCGATGTGCAGCTTGATGAGTTGAATATCGATCGGGCTATTATTGGGGAGCTTTTATTAATTAGCCTGTCGATATACTACTGGAGCTTTAATTTAGAACTTTTCGAACTGAATAATGTGTTTGAGCGCAAATTCTTGAGCTTTTTTTCTTTTCTGAGGTTTAATGATGCAGTGTACTTGATTCTTATCGAAAAAAAACTTTTTTTTTTTATCGTGATTAAAAAGTTTTATAAAAATTCATAAAATGTTCCTCCGACAACGTTATTATACGAAAATTAAGCTTTTTACGGGCAAACTGGAACAGTCGCAGAGATGTCTAAACTAGTGAAAAATTGTAGAAGCGGCTTACGAGCGATAATTAAAATTAATTATCCTACACTATATAACAGAACTCGTTCTTTGTCCAGAGAGTCATAATTATCCAGAAACTCAGCTCGAAGAAAAATTAAAATAAGTCCACTTTCATTAACCCGACAAGAAAAAATATTTCCTTGAAAACATTCGCAAAACCTGACAGGACAAATAATAAATTCAGCGCAAAAAAGCAGCTTATCCATCTTCAAAGCAGAAAAACCTCGCCCCGACTTTACTCGTCGCTTTTACTCGCTTCTGCATTATTCGAAACAACTTTTTAGACGGATACGCGTCTACTTTCGGATATTCACGTATAGCCCTGCAATTTGCATACATCCTCGTCTACATCCGCGATGGCACAATGCGACTCGTCCTTAATCCTATCCCCCCTGTTATCCCGATAAAAGGCCAACTTATTATATCCCCGTTTTCCCTTAAAACGCACGAAAGCTCCGCGGGAGGATCGAAGAAAAAGCTCTTGCCGGCAACAAAGGCGCGCACAAAAAGCTCCCTAAAAGAAGCACTTATCAAAAATATTCATCTGGCGGGGCTTGCATCGCCATTGACGAAAAAGCGAGTATGTATTATACCAAAGACACTCGAGCTCTCTCTCTAGACCCGTCTTTCAGCCATATACCTCGAGCTTGCGCGCGCAAGCACGAAAAAGCGACTAATTTTTCCTAGGCTCGCGCCCTCCTTCTTTTTTTGAAAATGAGCTTTCGGAGAATGCGCCGGAGCGAGTACTCTCGTCGGCGTCGTCGGGCCTTTGTCCCGCGACGTTGTCGTCGGGGGAAAAGCTCGGAAAGGGGAAAAGCTCGCGGAGACGGGGGAAAACTCGATATTCACTCTCGCGCGCATGTGCCGCCGCCAATCAGCCGTGCGCTTGCCGGTTCTTGCTCCTTTTTCTGCATCCGGCTGCTTTGAGAGAGAGAGAGAGATAGAGAGCTTGCGCGTAATGCTGAAGGTTCTATTTCTTTTTTTTTCTTATAATCGAGATCGCGGAACTCTATTGAGGGGCAAAGGGCTGGCAGCAGCCGAGGGAGCTTATTAACGACGTCTGCGCGGGCGCAAAGTGTCATCGACAGACTCACTTAGCGATCGATCGGGGCAAATATATATATATATATATATATATACTCTTACGCAGAGCGCGTGGAGGTGTGTTT
>UELX01000323.1:0-88957 GCA_900480035.1 Eupelmus urozonus | reverse complement strand
GCATATTGTACAGGTTTCTATTCAATTCTTTAACATCTTTTTTTAGCTGAAAGATAGATGTAATAATAATCGCACCTTAATTAAACTTTTTAATATTTTGCTTGCACGCATGATCTTCAACTCATTTTTCAAAAATATGTAAATTTTACTTCTATAAATTTATAAAACAGTTTATAAAAGTAAATGCATTAATCCAAGATAATAGAATGATTAATAATTTTGTTTTAATAAAAATCAATTATATTTTAATTTAGATCTTATGTACATAAATGAATTTTTTAAGTTCTAGAACTTTATAAAATACATTGTTTGTAATAAAAAATTATATTTTAATCGTAAGGCAAAATTAAACATTACTGTATGTTAATATCATAATAGTTTCTCCAAATATTAACTGATGTAATTCTGAACTTAAAATTTCAAATAAATTAATATTAATAGAATGATCAAAATATGTCCTTTATATTTGAACAGTTTAGAGCGAGTAATCTTTATGTATACATAATAAATCAGATGTAGCTTTTTTCTATTTCAAGTAAGATTACTCCGTCGTGACGCGAGACATTATTCTCTTAAGTATTAAGATATAATATTGATATTATATTTTATGATAATACAAAAGAGTATTCTTTTTTTGATTGCAGCTAAAATTACGAAATGTATAAAAAACTTTTATACGGAATGTTTTTGTTCAGAAAGACAAAATTTATTGTAAACAAAACCAACATGTTCAACTAAATCTAAATGGAATACTATAAGCGTTTATAGCTATACGGTTAACTGAAAAGCGAAATAATATTTTTTTATTAAGTGTACGTAAAATAGCATTTTACACATTTTATAAATATGGATAAAATACTGTTGCGTGAATAAAAAAATACATTAAGGATCTCAGAAGTATTGTACTTATCGCGCAAGAAATATGCAAGGCAGAAAATAGTTAAATTAATAAAGGAATAACTTTAATTCAAAATTAAAGGTTTATACAGAATTAATAGTTGATATATTGTTACACCTACGGAGTAATTGACAAAATCTTCAATTACTGATAAGTACGTTACGTACTATAATTGCACACCAAAATGCAGAGCAAATTATGCAAATTTCATATACTATTTGTAAGGATATTTATTTTTTTCTAGATTATTTTTTTATTGTAAATTGATTTATACCTATTTATTGAAATTTCTTGATTTAATTTTGGAATTAATTTTTCAACGGGTGAAACTCATAAATCACGTAAAAATCTTATAATCAACATTTTTTGTTGTTGTCAAACCTCATTTGTCTTATAAAAATGAAGATGAAAATGGAACTGTTGGTTTATTTGTATTTTTTGGTTTGATAGTTTTATTTTTCCAAAATAATCGTGGTAAAACATGATCGCCTTTCAACGCCTTCACAGATGATGCTGAAACAGTAAATTATTCGGTAAAATAAAAAAAAGTAATATAATTAATTATACGATGTTGATAAAGAATATACCTGATCTCCACGCAGGAAATACGTGTGATTGCGCATCTCCTATTACTGATAAACCAGAGAAAGAAAATTTAGGATTAACGTTTTGAAACATTGCTCTCGAAACTGATCTCCTAAATGCCGGTGGTAAGTTTAACGAATCTAAAAAGTAATTTTTTTTAAGTTAATCAGTAAATATTTATTATGAATTTTTAAATTATTATATTAGTATATACAGACTTGTAATATCTTCGCTCAAAGTCTTCACAAATTTTCTTTGAGATTGTTGAAGTTTTTCATTTTTAAATTTATTCAAGAATATTCGTGAATTTTCAGTTATACTCTTGTCATCTAATATGACTATTACATTTACAATAATATGTTATTTTATTTGAAAGTTGTTTTAAAATTAAATTTTAATATTTTATTTTTGACTTACCCAAAGAATAACTATTTGCTATGAGATTTTCTCGATATCTACAGATTTTAGTAACAGGATTACCTTGCAAATAAAGATTTTCTAAATTGGTTAAACTGTAAACTGTTTCAGTCAAATCTTCAATATTGTTAATTAAGTTATTTTTCGCTTCTAGAGTTACTAATTTTTGAAAATTATTAATTTCACCAATAGAAATAAGTTTGGTATCCGAGATATTCAAATACGTTAAACAGCCCTTTAAAAATTAAAAAATTATTTGTAATTACAAAGTAAACATTTTAATTTAGATTCATATAAGTAATAAAGACTTACAGATAAAGTCTTTGTCGTTCTTGGATCAAAACATAATCTTTCACCTGGACCCAATCTCTGTTTTTCGATGTGCAATTCCAGCAAATTTGATAGATTTTCCAACCCTTCAATTACGGTAATATTATTGTAACCTAAGTATAATTTCTTAAGGTTTATCAAACACTCTAAATTTTCAATTTTCGATATTTCGTTGTGTTGCAAGTAAAGATGTGTCAAATTTACGGCAAATTCGAGATTTTCGATTTTTCGGATAGAATTTTTTTGTAGATAAATAACTTTTAAATTTTTGCACACACTAAAATCAACCTAAAAATATGAATGAATAAAATTAGTACATAAATAATTATTAAAATTTTCTATTAATTTTGTATTTATTAATAATGTTTGTTTACTTACAATTTCATCAATGTCCTGTTCATTCATAAAAAGGTGCGTGATTTTCTTCAAATGATACTTTTCAATCTCTTTTGTCAGAGATTTGTACGATTGTTGTTGTAAACATTTTTTTTGGACCAAAGGTGCGGTTAATTTAACCATCGTAAATATCGAATTTATAAATGAAAATTTTTTAGCTTAAAGTCTATTTGGAAAGATATTTTGATTGATCAAACTATTATTTCTTCCGCATTGAAAGAGTGCATGTGCCGCTTCTACTCCGTAACCCAAAGCAACCAGTCAATTTAAATTAAATAACACTGCACCTAGCAAAAATCAAGCTTTGTACGAGATCAAGAAAAAGGAATTTCAGATTAATTTTATAAATAATTATATATCATTTTCAAACGCGCACAATTTCATATCTATTTGCTAAGAACATCTAAATTATTCAACGAACAAATAAATTGATACGTTTAGTTTACTGTAAATTTATAAAATGAAAGCTTAAAATTATTTTTAATTTTTAAAATTTGAATGAGATCTGAAGTGCGTATTTGTCATCAAGAGGGCCACCACAGCAAACTAACAAGTTTTACCACTACCTCTCTCTCTCTTTATATATATATATATATATACATGTATATATACAGAGTGTATAGATCAAGTCTCGGTCCCAAGGCGTCCAAAAGTTCCTTCGCATGCAGATGCCAGATTGCCAGATCCCGTATATACGTATACCGCAGGCGCAAGAACGTATATATATATATATACACCAACAGCAAAACACGCCGCTAACCTATAAAAGTTCAATTCTTGGGTCGATGAATGTTATTTTATTTAATTTACAATGACGATGGACGTGGATTTATTACGGCCGGGAACAGTACCTATTTCTCCCGACACTGTTTTATGGTTTGAATTTCTTCTGAATCCTTCACTACTGCAAAATCATATATCAAAACCATCATCTGGTACGTCAATGTTTTTTATAACCTTACACTACTTTGTGTTTTGTACTAATATTTTTAATTTTATTTCTTATTAATCAATATTAAAAAGTCATTTATAAATTTTGCATGCTAATTTATCGTAAATTAATAATTATAAATTACACAATATTTATTTATGTATTAATTGTAATAATTGTTTATAGATCCCTCACCAATAGATCTTATAATAAAGTTTATGACTATAAACGCTGAGCAAAATAATGAGATCAAAGTTGAGAATGATACAAATGATATAAAAGTCAATATTGTTAATAAATGGACATACAAAAATCTTGCATTGAAAATTCTTTCGCTAAAAGTGGCAGCTTATTTAAAGTGGGATTTGGACTTGTTACAAAAAAAGTTACCCTTACAAATGCAAGTGACTTTATTGCAAGATTTATTTTATATGACAATGGATACATATGTTGAAATACCAGTAATACCCGAAGTATCACCAAGTGCTGCTTCAGATCATGTTCTATTTACTTTAGTTCTTTACCATAGATGGTTATTAAGAGCTATTGTATTTAGAGCATTAAATAATAAACAGCCAAAGGCATTTGTTCACAGGTATGTAAATTAAATATAAATTCTTGTATGTTAAATTATTTATGATTTTTATTTTGTTTTATTAACGATTAATTAAATATTACAAATTTTTAACAGTCCAGCAATTCAAGAAAATAATTTTGTATCATCAGCAATGAATGATGAACTCATAAGAAAATTAGAGTCACAAGCAGCTAACAGTATTAATTTTTTAAATGCAGTTTTAGAATTGAGTGACTTTAAACCGAAAGTTCTTTATTTTGATACTTTTGAAATGTTAACAGAAAATAGTACTGAAATTAAACAGAATTGGAACAATGTTCTTACCATTACAGAAGATGAATTAAAAAGCCAGGTAAAAAGATAATGTAACCACGATTTTCTGTCATTATTTTAATTATTTGTTTCATAAATATTAAAATCTTTTACAGATACATTATGATCTTGCTGTTTTCCATATTCTTAGAGAAGAATATATTAAAGCAAAATATCACATTTCTCAAGCTAGAGATTTATACAGTAAACTTGATACTTCTTCACCAATGTTGTACTGCAAAATAAAAAAAGAACGTTTAGATGGTTATTGTTTATCTTGTGAAATTCCTGTAGAGGGTAAGAAACCCAATCTTACACAACAATTGCTTACTTCTATCAAAGATCAATATTCGGTATGTAATTTATTATTAAAAAATATTATTTTAATATTATTTCAATTCTCTTATCTGCAAATATTTTTTTAGAATATTATACAAATTTTACAAGCTGATAATTTATCAAGAGAAATACCTCAAGTTTATAGAGATAATTTAGAGCTAGATATTCAAGGTGGCTTAGTTAACAGAAAAATTGTTGTTGCACGTGATCTTTTGTTACAAATTCAGTGTCTTAATCTTGTACGCAGGGTAATAGATAGTGAAACCATTATTGGTGATTATGTATCAGCTATTAAAGCTGCAGGAACCAAAGGATTAGAAGTACTTTTTTGGGTAATATATATTAACAAAAATATTTAATATTTTGTAAATATTAGATTTTTTTAATTGAATATTTTTTACAGGCTTTTAATGGTGTTTTGGAAAAAGCATCAACGTTAGATAAGCGTAGAATAGCTTGCCATTTTTTATATCTTGTTTTAAGAGGAGATATTGATGGGTTGGCTACTGCAATTTTAAATGATGCAAAGTATGCAAGTTTATTTACTGACAATGAATTACAAGAAATAAAAAAAGAAGCAACTCCTGATGAATTAGATATTCCAAATTTACTTATAAACGATGATTGGGGTATCACGCCTGTTGATTATACGCGTAAATATAATAGTTATTTTTTTAATCTGACTTTTTTTATCAAATAAGTAAAATTTTCTTTTTTCTTTTAGAGAAACACAAAATTGAGATATTTGAGTTAGAACAACGTCTTATTTTATCTTACAATCCACAAGAGATTCGACGAATACTTATAGAAATTGTTCACATAGATAATTCAAGTTATGCAAAACCTTTATGGCAAATAAACAATTCATGGGAAATACCAATTCCTTTACAAAGTGTCATTACTTCTATACCAGAAGGTTTTTTGAAAGATTACTCCTACATTTTACTATCAAAAAGTAAAGAACTAGCATTATCAAAAGATTTTTCTGGTTCAAAAACATTATTAAATATAGTTGAAAGTGAAGTACAACATCATGCTCAAAGTTTGAATGAATCTAACAAACTTCCAATTAGTGGAAATAATTTGATATTCAAATTTTTGAAACTTCTTAGTTGGGAATCATTACTAATTGAAATTTGTCATTGTTTGCATAATTGGCCTGCAACCAATATTTGTAAGTATTTCTTATATACATATTTTGCATTGAGAATAAAATAAAATAAAATTTTAATAAGGAAAATTTCATTTAGGTGATACAAAAGCTCTTACAGTACAGTGCAAGCAATGTTTAGCTACTCTTCAATCAACTGATCAAGTTTTACCTAGACAAGAAATAATAGAATATTGTACAGTATTTCTTTTAAATATGGCTGAATGGGATTACTTGACAAGTCTAGAGAAACAGTGGAGTTGCTTTGAATTTGCAGCTGCATTAAGTAATGTAGCAAAGCACAAAGGACAAAAGTTTCCAAAAGAAGCTTGGGATATGGTTTTAGCAGCTTGTAAACCAAATAGAGATCTTCCACAAAAACGAAGTAATAGTGGTTCATCAGGAAATAGTATATCTAGAGATTCTTTAATCAACATATCATTGACTTTAAGTCGATTAAGGGAAGTTACTGTTTTAAATATAGCGATTTCTTTGCTAGCTCGATTGTACAATATTTTGCGAGATGAATCTGCCTTTGAATTGTATACGACATATTTAAGTATGTGGCCTGCTAGTATACCAAAGTAAGTTGTACAATTACCTGTAATATTTTTTAAATTATAACATAATATTCAAATAAAACACAAAATTATATTTAAATTTTTTTACTAATTAAAAATTATTTGCAGCTCAAAATTTTATAACACAAGAATTATAGGAGAATATTTATTTCAATTGCTATCACAGGCATTAAAATATTATCCTAATAATGTTCCCTGGTTGAGACTGATGGGTGATCTTAATTTTGGTAAGTTGAAAACTTTCATCAGATTTTATGTTTTTTAACTGTTTTCAAATATTTACAATAAATATTTAGTATAATGCAAATAATTGCTGTTTTTATTTTTAGCATTAGGTTATCATGAAAGTGCCATGAAGTATTATTTGGAAGCAATTATAGTAGCTAGTGACCTTTTTACTTTACCAATTCGGGGTCAAATAGATGATTTGGTTTACAAACGGATGATAAGGTGTTGTTCTCATTTGCAGTGTAATACTCAAGCAGTGGTACTTTGTCAATTTTTGGATGAAGTAGATTACATGTTGGCTTTTAAAATGGCTGGAAATGAACAAAAAAATACCGCTCCTAATGATGCAATGGATGCTTACTATCACTGTATTTGGGATACAACAATACTAGAATATTTAATTAATTTACATACTAAGCGCGGAGAGCATCATAGAAAGCAATTAGCGGTAAAATTTATTGATTATGAAACAATTTCAATTAAATAACTATATTTAAACTCATGAATAATTATTTTTACAGATAAAAGTTATTGGTCTTTTGGAACTAAATTCTAATAATAATGAAGAAATCCAAAGAGAAGCTGCTAACACTCGCAAAGCAAGGTTTCTTCGAGCTTTGGCAAAGCAGTATGTTTATTGAATGAAAAAAAACCACTAAATATTAACGTATTTTTGATAAGAATGACAAACGTTTGAATATTTTGTAAATAGTATTTTTAATCTCCGCTAAAGTTGTAAATGTATAGATTACTTAAATGTACATTCATATTTATATTAGTATTAAAAAAAACTTTTATTTAATAAATAATAAAACACAAATTTTAGTGTAATTTAATACATTTTATTTTTTCAGTTAATTTAAGAACTGTAATAATGTTGAATGTTTATGACATAATAGAAATACATTCAGAAAAATAGTGCACTGTCTGGGAAAAGTTTATGTAATAAGAGAAATTTCTCTATTATGTATGTTCAGTAATTTCCTCTTAAATAGTGAATTGAAAACTAGATAAATAAATAAAACAATTTTTTTAATTAAGTAGCACTGATGGTCGTTAATGAATTAAATTTTTAAACAAATAAAATGACAACATTAAGAAATATTATATTTTTTCAAATCAACTTAATTGTTTGTAAAGTCAATGTAAAAAAATAGGTCCCTTAGCTTTTCTATTATTGATATCTTTATAAGTATCACAATTCTTTTCGCAATCCGGCGCGCTATAGCCAGCCAAAATCGCAGCTGTATATATATATACGAAAAATCCGCACAATCGAAATAAAACTAAGGCATCTCTACAATTGAACGCTCGAGGCACATGCGTCGACGGACGCAAAGAAAACCGAATAATCAAAGCATCGCATAGACATGTAGAAAAGACCTACAAGTATTCCAAGATGATCGTAAAATTCGCTTCAAAATCTTAAGTCATCCAAGTTTTCAAAAATTCGTTTTCTTCAAATTCCAATAACTTTAAAAACATTAAAAAAAGAAAGAGAGAGGCGCAGAGAGCTGAGAGAGCGGTCGAGTATTTGAGAGCGCTATAATGCAGTAAGGTATCTATAGCCAGTTTATCATTCGTTCGGCTCGGAGCCGCGAGGAGATTGTAGTAGGAGGCGGAAAGCGAAATTTCGACGGGGATAAATAAAGCTCTCGAGTTTCGGCCTATCAGAGCTCCGCAACGAACCGACGTAAACCCGTGATTCCTTTCGGCTATATACACGTACATAGCCGACGGAGAGAGAGAGAAGCGAGCGAGCGAGAGCGAGATAGAGCGTATATATGCCTGAATCACACCTAGCTCTTCGAGCCGAGCGAGCGCGATCGCGACTTGTGTGTAGGTAGGAGCGAGTGAGAGAGAGAGAGAGAGAGAGACAGTCGCATATATATACACACAAGTTTCGCTCTCCTCTCGCGGGGCCGCCGCTCTGGTACAGTGTAATATAGCGTGTCTATATATCGCGCGCATATCTAGCGTGTGTGCTGGCCCTGGGAAAAAAGAAGTGCGCGGCGCGTGTGGAACTGTGCTGGCTCTCTGCTCTGCTGTGTGTTTAGCGCGCGCGCTCGGGACGAAGACGACGGTCTGGATTAGACGAGGCTCATGAACTTTTTCGTCCCGTCATCCTCGGCCTCTCACCAAGCGAACCTAGAGTAACGCATAGCCGTAAGTACGCAACTACTTCCCAGAAGCCCCCGGCTCTCTCCCTTCGACAAAGCCAGGAGTCCCAGTGCTTTTGCCTATGTTAACGAGTCGTGCGCGCGTGCTTTTGCTTTTACCACTCAGCACGCGCGCACGACCATTAGCTATACTCTTCTCTGTGTGTATTATAATGCCCTCTCTCTCCCTCTCTCTTCAAGCACAATGTCAATCGCGCCGCGGCCCTGCCAAAATGCCCGCGCGCCGCACATGATCGCGATCTCCATCTAAAACTCGCGACTGCGACACACGACGTCTATGTATCGTTACTTTTCGGGAGCTTTCTTCCGCCGCGGCTCGATCGTTTCTGGATTTCGGCGCGGGTGCCGCGCAACGATAATCGCGCACACACATACTCGGGACAAACATAACCCTTTTTTCTTTCCGCGCACCAGATTTTCACTTTCTACGGGACTGTGCTTTTACTGCTCGCCAAGTTGACTCGGCCAGTTGGGCTTGAATTTTTTCGGGTTTTACGGTTGTTTTAGCTCGAGACGAGAGAGCAAGGCTAAGAGTATTTCTTCTTTTCTTTGTCATTCTGTGACTTGCTTATTGGTGGGCTGGTGTTTCAATTTTTGACTGTTTGCTTTCAGATGTCGACTGGACCAGCACACAAGTACCGCTACAAAAATGTGGCTCTGGACTCCCAAGAGCTCAGGAGACGCAGGGAAGAAGAAGGTGTGCAGTTGAGAAAACAAAAGAGAGAACAGCAACTATCAAAAAGACGCAATGTGCCCAACATTGTCACCGATGAGGATGGAGTCTCCATTACGGAGGATTATACTGTTCCACAAACCACTTTGGTAGGAATCTTTAGAGAATTGATAAACTTTATTGTTGTTGTAAACAGACATTCTTTTTAATTCTTGCAATTTATTTTTGTACAGCAATCTCCGGGAATAACTCCTGAAATGGTGGAAGCATTGTATAGTCCAGATGTAGATGAACAATTGGCAGCAACTCAAAAGTTCAGAAAACTTTTATCTAGAGAACCAAATCCGCCCATAGATGAAGTTATACAAACAGGAATTGTACCTAAATTTGTAGAATTTCTCAAAAATAATACCAACTGTACATTACAGGTTAGTTTTTTACAAATTTTAAACAATTATAAATTTAAATGGTTTAAACTACAGCTATCTTGATTAATTTATACTACTAATATGAGATATAATAAAATTATGACAAAATTTATTTTAAAAATACAAAAATATTCACAGTTTGAAGCTGCTTGGGCATTGACGAATATTGCTAGTGGAACATCTCAACAAACTCGCATGGTAATTGATGCTGGAGCAGTACCTATGTTCATAGCACTTTTAAGTTCTGAATACGAAGATGTACAAGAACAAGCTGTATGGGCTTTAGGCAACATAGCAGGTGACAGTCCAGAATGCAGAGATCACGTTTTATCAAGTGGTATTTTACCTCCATTGCTCCAGTAAGTTTATTTTTTTATGATCTTACCTCAATATTAAATGTTAAAAATTTTTTTACACATAAGTACAATCTAATTGTCTTCATGGCCTATAATCTACTACTGATGTAAAAATAATTTTTATTCTTTAGATAATAATTATTATATGTACAAAAATGAAATGATTTATAATTGATCCTTTGAAAATCAAATTAATTCTATAAAATCTTGATTATTACTTTTGTTTTTATATTTAGTAATTAAAATTTTCAACTTATTTAAATTCAAATTAAGAAACTTTTTTAATATCCAATATTCTTGACCGATGCTAATTTTTTTCAAGTTTTTTATTGCTTATAAATAAAAATCACAATAAAGACATTTGGAATTTATGTTGCTCATATGTGATATTAGAAATTTACTTATTTATTTATTTATTTAAAAATCAAATGGGTACAAACGCCCAATTACAAAGAAACAAAAATATTACACAAAATATAAACGGTAGGAATAGCGATGTAACAGAACAACAAGCTTAAGAACTAAGAGTTAATCTAAATACATACAATCAATCAATTACTTGCTAAGTATGACAATATTAAATTAAAAAGTTAAACAATGATCATTTAATAATTTATTAACCTAAATTTATTTCACGAAGTTTTTGTTACTCATTAATAAATTATCTTGATATAACTATTTTAATTATATTTCTTAATTTACGTTATTTATAATGAATCTATATATTTATTTGTAAATTCAATTTTATTTTAATACTAATCTGCAATAATTTTAATAATTGTTAAACTAAAAATTTAAAGGTAGCTGTTCAATAATGCAATATGATGCAAGAAATTATTCATTGGAATGAATGTTTTAAAATTAAATTAATGCTCCTTTTATATGTTTTTGATTGTTTTGTTTATGACTTTTTTCCTTTACAATTATTTTATAATTTACGTTACAGACTTCTTTCAAAACCAACGCGCTTAACTATGACGCGTAATGCAGTTTGGGCACTGTCAAATTTATGTAGAGGAAAAAATCCTCCACCTGACTTTAAAAAAGTTGCGCCATGTTTGCAAGTTCTTGCATATCTACTAAATCATCAAGATGCAGATGTTTTGGCCGATGCATGTTGGGCCCTTTCTTATTTAAGTGATGGACCAAACGAAAAAATTCAAGCTGTTATAGATGCTGGGGTATGCCGACGTCTTGTTGAATTATTAACGTGAGTTATTTCTTAAAAATTTTCATAAATTTTAAGTATTAATATTATATTTTAATCGAATAATTTTTTTAACTGTATTCATTTTTAGGCATGACCAACACAATGTCACAAGTGCAGCTTTACGAGCTGTAGGTAACATTGTGACTGGTGATGACATGCAAACTCAAGTTGTCTTAAATTGTTCAGCATTACCTTGCTTATTACATCTTCTTGGACAATCTCGGGAAAGTATTCGAAAAGAAGCTTGTTGGACGATTTCTAATATAACTGCTGGAAATCCACAACAAATTCAGGTTAGTTTTAATTCTTTTATTCACATGGAATATTCTTATTTATAAACCACAATTTTAGTATCTTTTATCTGATATATTAGTTTTGTTTTGTTTAATTGATATTCAAAATAATAATTTCTTACATAAAATAGAGTCAAAAGGTTGATATTACCAATTAATGCTAGTTATAATACAAAAATAATAATAATTATTATTATAAGAAGACAATTCCAATTACTGTTCAGTTTAATTGGACTAGTAAATACAAAATTCTTTTTATGCGATTTCATATAATTAATTATAATAAATTATGGTATGCTTTTTTTTAGGCCGTCATAGATGCCAAAATTTTTCCAGTTTTAATAGATATTTTGGGTAAAGCTGAATTTAAAACGCGTAAAGAAGCTGCATGGGCTATTACCAATGCTACTAGTGGAGGAACACCAGAACAAATTCGATACTTAGCTGAACAAAATTGCATTCCTCCTTTATGCGAATTGTTAACAGTGATGGATGCTAAGATTATTCAAGTGGCATTGAATGGTTTGGAAAATATTTTGCGCCTTGGAGAACAGGATGCAGTTCATCACAATGGTGTTAATCCATACTGTGTTCTTATTGAACAATGTTTTGGTATGTATAACTAAATTTTCGTTTTGAATTTGTTTTATACCTTAGTTTTTAAAAATCTAAGCTTCATGATCAGTTTCGTTTTGTCTTTTAAAATAATTATAGTAATGATTTTTATTTATATTTTTACAGGCCTAGATAAAATAGAATTTTTACAATCACATCAAAATTTGGATATCTACCAAAAAGCCTTCGATATTATTGAGCGTTACTTTAGTTCCGAAGAAGAGGACGCAAGAATCGCTCCATCAGTCGATTCTCAAGGACAACAATTTGAATTTCCAGCACCTGATTCTACTCAACTACCAGTACATAGCTTCCAGTTTTAATTGAACGATTGAACTCAATACATAAAGTGCGTCGAGGCATGCGTTACTTTTATTCATCGAATGAGCTACTGTCCATTTTAGGGAAACATCTGATCTCTAAAATTGAATGAACGGTGTAAGGAAATGGCCCTACATTTCTTTCTTTTTTTTTAACTTTCATTAGCGTCATATTTGCATTAAAAATTATTAATTTCTAAACTTCGGCGCTTTTAGATATGAAATTAAGAAACAATAATATTTAGAGCAAAGTAAACATTGTATTCATTACAATGGACACGACTTATAGTTTTTAACAAGTCGAGAAGCAGACACTTATTTAGCGATGCTTGGTTGTAATGATTTATATCACGGTTCTCGCAAGTAAGCTCGTATTTGCTACGTATCTTATATTGTAAAACATTCAGTTCGACATCAGCTAAACAAAAACAAAAAACAAAAAACAAAAAAAAACATACAATGCGAAAGATTTTAAAGTTTTTAAATAAGGATTCGAAAAAAGTACTAAATCGATCGTCAACAATTATCGATACAAAACTCGAGACACGGACATTACCTCGTTCGACGTCGACTGACTCAGAAAACTAAACAAATTCTTGCATGTAACTTGCAAGACTATAAATGTGACTGAAGTACGCGACTATGTAGCCGAAACAGACAACACTACGCAACTCGCTACTCCTCTCTTTACTACGCTAAGTAGATACATGACCAATTAAACTTTTTTACTGTAAATACGTATCTAGTAATTTTACAGGCCATTCTATACAGAGTGCCCTTGAATTGATCACGCGATAAAAGAGATGATAATATATGTTTTATATGTACGAAGAAAAAATTTGCTTAAAAGAGTTTTAAAGAATCCTAAATTTAATTCGAACTATCATTAAAAATGTATTGGGTAAAAGACTTTAAAGATCGAGATTAGAAATAAAGAAAAGACAAAGCGAAAGATTTTTTATACCAAATTTTGAAACTTAAAAAAATTTAATTGCTGTATTACAATCGTAAATAATAAAATTATATAGTTTGTTTTGTTTTGTTTTATTCTTTATAATTAATTTTATAAAAAAATATTGAATTAGGAAATATGAGATCGTCTTTTAAGGGTATTCTGCAATATGAAACCATTTTTTTGTTTTTATACTCGCTTCAAATACTCGGTGTATACATATAAAAAAAAATAATTATTGAAATTTTAAACCGCTGTAGATATCGTGAAGAAACTGTACAGCAACAAAAATTATGGACATTCTGTATAAAAGGTCTGTGACTGTATAAAATGTATTTATTATTTAGGTTCGACGATACAATACTATATAATACAAATACTATATATACTGCATATTTTTAGTTACCGACATGTAAGATCATGACGAAAGATATGCTACAAAGAAAGTCACTCGTTGGATATTACCTAGTTAAAACTGTTTTCTTTCTAGCATTATGAGTATCAACGAGTTCTCATTGTCATTTTTCTACGCTTCGCTTGCTTCATTAGTACAGTAGAATCTAAACGTGTCTAAACTTATTCACGTATAGAAGAAAATTTTATTTTCAATTGTTAATAGAGAATTATTTTAATTTTTATGTTGAGCGAAAGCATCTAGAAAATGACAAGGAGATTAAAACTAAATGTGATTTTGAGACGATGTCAGTAATTACTACAAGGACTGCCGACTGCTACGCTACAACGTCAAAACGATGATGTTATTAGAAATGAAGCATAAATCCCATCTCATTTACCATTAAATTCGTTTTAAGTTTAACTAATGTAATTTTCAGCAATAGAATATATATTATGTAACAATACCTACAGTTTTATTAGTTTCTGTTAATTTACAGTCAAAGTGCAACATTTGCAAGCTTTTTTAAAATTAAAGGTATCATTTCTATTTATGTAAATTTGCCTTTGCATTAAAAGTTCAAAAAAAAGGAGAGAGTGGAAAAATCGTGACCTGAATATTATATTTTTTTGTTTGATCTTTGCATGTGTAATAAATCATCGAAGTAAATGATCCGATTTCATCTTTTTCTTGATCATAAAAATGTGTATAAAATTAAAATTTGAATTATTAAAAATTTTTTCTGGCAAAGATCTAATAAAGTCAATTTCTTCTTTAAGTTCCTCTTTCCTATCTTTAAGCATCAAAATATTTTGTTTAAATACTTTTGCTAATCTTAAAGAGTTACAAATTGTCTTTGTATACAATATAAAAAATATACAATAAAATAGTATATCAGTTAAAAATAATTTATTCATTACAAAAACATTATAGCTAATTTTTGTTCCAACATAAAATCCTTAATACATTTATACAAACAAAATTTTATAAAAATTTTATAAAAAAAGTTTATTTTATTACGTGTAAAATATATCAAAAAGTCAGTTGCTAAAAGAATTGTATTAAGCTTGTTAACTTATTTCTTTTAAGGAAAAAAGTTAAACTTTAATTTTCAACTGTGAAAGTAGCTTATTAAATGTTCTTCAATCTATAAGTACAGTATCAAAAATATTTTTACATATATTATGAAAATGTAAAAATTGTTTAATTTAAGAAATACAATTAATTTTATACACTTAAACTTTGGGCAATCTTGGACATTCTGTAGCAGTTTGTTCAGATTTTATTGTTATAATAGGTCCGTCTGTTATTCTTGTAATTAATGGTTGTATGGCATCATCTTTCATCTTTCCTGATAATTTTTTAAAAAGTTCTTTTTCAATAAATTCAGTTGGATCCTGTTTTTTATCATAATCATCAGAAATAATAGTAATGATATAAATCACTTCTTTTACGAGAGGATTGATTCTATCACATAAATTATGGAATGCTTTCAAAGCTTCAACATTTATATTTAACAAATCCCATATGATCTAAAAGAATTCAAATTAATAAATTAAAATGTTCAAAAATATTTGGGTTTATGAACTAAATTATAAATATACATACAACAGCTTTATTTTTCTGAATTCTTGTACGTAATGATTCTATGACTAACCCCATGTCAGGTGCAAATTCATCTGGGGTAAGTTTTAATGTATTGCTGTTTAAAGCATTACTGCTGACATTACCTAGTAATAGAGTCAAACAATCTAGTGGGTCTGATTTACTTCCAAGTAACACAATTATAGAAGGTATTTCAGGGTTGCGAATGATGTTTGTTATTGCCGTATAAGCATCTTTCCATAAATCTTTTTCTTGGTTCATAAATTTTTTACTTAAACTTTGTAAAGTCATTTTTACCTTTGTTATTGTAGGATTAGTTTCTTTAGGTACTGATATTTGACTATTTACACTACTAGAAAATTTATAGAAATATTCAAATTTAAAACAAAGGGCTGCTATTAAAACTAAAATAGTAATTACAGTAGTAATTAAAATCCATTTTTTGTAGCTGTTTTTGTTCTCTAATGCTTTTGCACTTAATTTTTGAGAATCAGAAGTCTGTTTAGCTTTTTTTGTTTTTTCTTTATGATTATCTTTTAGTTTATTCTGTGAGATATTATTGCTCTCAGGTTCATAAACTGTACCATTTTCCTTAGATTTTTCTTTACTGATATTAGTATTTTTTTCTTTTCGATTCTGTGTTTTAGTTTCAACTGTATAAGTTACATTTAGATCTTGTGGGTCTGAACCTTCTTCATCATCAGAATTAATGTCATTTTTATTTGTTTGACTCTCTTGAAGTTTTTTGGTTGTTAGTCTTGTAACACGTGCTTGATTTTTCTCATTGTCCTTCATTTCGTCTGATGGATTTTTATCATGTATAGATCTTCGTTTTCGTGGAATTGGCTACAATGATTTAAGGTCAAAATTATTATGTATAGGGGAAAATGAAGCTGAGTTGCACATTTCTTGGTTTCCTTTTTAAGCTGTCTTTGGAAGTTTCATTTTGCAGTTTTCAAACTATGCTTTTAATTTACAAAATTCTTTGGATATTTGAGGTTTTCCTGATTCTACTAATATCTAAGAAGAAAATATTTAGAATTTTGAACTTATACTATTTTAAATCTATATATTGATATAATTATCAAAATTTATCAAACAATTTTTGTTCACTTTTTAGTTTATTTCTTAGATAAATAAAAATCGCTATTTTACAAATTCAAAGGAAAACAGTTTATACATTTAAAGAACAAACGCAGATTAACTTTTACAGTATTTTTATTACTTTCAAAGTTTAAACAAAATGCTCAAAATGAATGCAGTACTCATTTAAATATTAGTAAGTGGACACTAGGAGTTGAATGTAAATATATATTTTGTGAAGAATATATTTTTTTTTCAACTTTTGCTTTTACATAACTATGTCAAAAATACATAGAATTATATATAGAGGATATTTGTTGTGTGCAACTTTATCTCTGTGCAACTCAGCTCCAATTTCAGTTATAAATATTACTCATTGCTCAATAATTAAAATAACTGAACATATAAGTAACCTGCATTTTCATTTTAATCGATTTAACAAGAAAAATATACTTACTTTGTCCATGCTTATATTAAAAATTGTTTTTAACTCATTGATTAACTTTATTCACTTTGTATAATAATTTCCAGATCTCTTTCAATAAATCAATATCATTACATTTTAAAAAATCTACTGAAGTAGTTTCAGATTATTCTTACTTTACTAACCAAAAATTCTGTATAACAGCTTTCTTTGTAGAAATTTTCTTTGATATAAAGACCTAGAAAAACATTTCTTGAATTTATTGTATTTCATACAATATAAATAACGTCACGCTAACATTTCACCAACCGTTACTATAATTAAACGAAAAAATAAAGATAAAATTAAAATAATAAAGCATACAATAAGAGATGAAAAACAATGCCGAAATACCACGCCTGCTTTATCATCAGTCGCTCAGCCATTCGGCAAAGTCACGAGTACCAACGCAAAAATGAAAAATCTCTGCGGCTAACGGGCCGGACGAACAATGCCACTTTCACGACAACATAGGACTTTAGGATAGGTCGTCGTTGTCGTCGTCGGCGGCGGCGACGAAAGTGATCGTGTTGTAGTGTAGATTAGTAGGCAGCTCGCAGCAGGGGCGTCGGGTCGGGGGTCCAACGTCAAAATTTCGGTTGGAATTTCAAGGCAGGCGTAGATTGGGCTACATGTCGCCGGCAAGATGTGCTTCGGTCCGTTCAAGAGGATCTGCAATTGGGGCCCGCTTACCGCCCTTGGTACTTTTTAGAGAAGCTTGAAAAATTTATTTATATTTCTTTAAGCGTTCGGTTAATTTTTTTTTCGAGATTCAGATAAGAAGCTTATAGCTTTGCTTTTTTCTAAGCTGATTTTGCTGTGTAATAGTAACAAGTAGTTTATTTATACGCCTTTGTAAACACTCACCGTCGCTCACTGCAAGGTGATACTGTTATGTTGTGTCACTGATAGCGGCAAATTTTAAAATCTGGTACTTTCAACAGATTCAAGTAAAATTTGTGCTTTTCGGAATTTCATATTACTTAAAAAAAAAAATAATATTCAATTTCACAATAATAAAAACATTTAGATTATTTATTAAAAGATTTTATTTTTTTGTTTCAGCTATAATAAAAATTATTACACTGACGACTATTCATTGCAGTAGACAGTGGTGGAGAAATCATGGCAACGCCTCTTCTGATATCAGTTTTATGATATTTATTATGCTCAGTGGTGCAACATTATATCATTTTATTAATTCTGCTTATGAAGGACCTGGATATCTTCCATATAACTGGGTTCCTGTAAGTAAATGAATAAATATTCAATAGTGCTAATAATTTTATTTCAGTTTCGTTTTGATAGCACATAAAAAAATGCCACTTGAATTTCACTGTTTTTTCATAAAACTTATAATTAAAATTATATTTTCAGGCAGAGGAAAAGGATCGCCAATATTTACAATTTTGTAATGTTTGTCAAGGATACAAAGCTCCACGCTCTCATCACTGTAGAAAATGTAAATATTTAATGGAAGTAATTCATTTTTGTTCGTGATACTTTATATTTAAAAATTATATTTTTGTATTTTAGGTAGTCGTTGTGTTTTAAAAATGGATCATCACTGTCCATGGATAAACAATTGTGTTGGTCATCAAAATCATGGTTATTTCACTGCATTTTTAGCTAGTGCTGTTGCTGGTTGTTGTGTTTCAACATACATAATGATTAGCTGGTTAATGACTGTATTTTCAACAAGACCTTTACCATTTTCACCCCCATCAGTGTTTACTTTGGTTGCAGTTCTTTTTAGTATTGGCCTTTCAATTGGTGTTGTGATAGCAGTAGGAATGCTTTTATATTTTCAGGTAAAATTAATGTTTGTATTTATAGTAATCATATTTTTTTAAATCAATGAGCATTCTCAAATATAAAGTTTTACATTAGGTACATATAACACTGTGTGTAATGAATGATATTAGTATAATTATTATTAACTATAAAAATTTTAAATTATTAAAAATTGTTAGTCAATAATTAATATTTTTTAATATAATATGTAATAATATTATTAAAAATTATGCCACTGGTATATTCAATAGAGATGAATACTCATCCAAGATTGGTTAACTTTATACTATACAATTGTATTAATAATAATTTTTATTAATAAGATATGTATGTATCTTGTTACATTTAATAGAGTGATTGTATTAATAGAAATCTTTTTTTGATAGAAGAGACTATGTATTATAATGTTTTTATAAACAAAATATCACCAATCTCGAAATAGTAAAGATTACATATAGTAATTTTTATTATTATTTAAATTTTAGTTACATTCTATTATTAAAAATCAAACTGGCATAGAGACTTGGATTCTGGAAAAAGCAAGTTATCGAAGATCTACAGCTAAAGAATTCATTCATCCCTATTCAAAAGGCTGGCTTTTTAATGTTAAACAAGTTCTATCATGGCACTGTGCTGCACCAGGTGATGGCATAGATTGGCCAGTGATAGAAGGCTGTGATCAATATACATTGACTGTGAGTGATCATTAAAATTTAAGTCATTTTAATTAAAATATTCTTTATGCATTAATTTTTATTCATAATGTATACAAAGTTTCTATTTTTTAATGAAACTTTATTTTTCTAGCGTGAACAATTAGCACAAAAACAGGAAAAAAGAAAACGGGCTAGAAGATATCGAGTCGTAGCTCGAGCAACGGGATCTTGGGTTCCAATTAGTCATGGTTTTAAAGTACTTTGCTCTCCACCTATAACTGATGAGCCTCGGATAAAGCTTGATGTCGGTGATACTGTTATCGTCACTCGATGGCGCAAGTACGTTATTTTCATTTCATCTTCAACTCATAAAGCAATAATTACTGTTATTATAATTAATTTATATATTTAAATATAGCAACTGGTTATTTGGTGAGAAAGAAAATCTTCCAATTTTGGCTAATGGCAATGATACTCGCGTTCGAGGCTGGTTCCCTCGACCTTGCGCCATTCCAGTAACAGAAAAAGATAAGGATTTAGATAATTATTTTGAAACAGATTCAGATGTACAGTATATACTTCCAAATACAACTGGTTTATCAAAATCAACAGAAACGGAAACGAACTGTAATCAACGTGTACAAAATGTGTCTTCTGCAGTTACTAATAAGAAAAAACACAAATGATATTGAAAGTAATAGAAAAACTTTTCATAGATGCACATAAAATTTTTTTATTCTAGGAACTAATAATTCAAAAATGTTGATAAACGATATAATTGAGGATGTTGTCAAAACTGATGATTTAGTTATGAAGAAATTTTTTAATTTAAAACAATTGCATTTAAAAATTGTGCTAAATTAAAAAAAAATTTAATATATTTCGTCAATATTATGCTTAATATTAAAAAGTGTTCTTTTAACTAAAGCTTTAATAATTCAAACAATTCTCATCTAATTTCGAAAAAGCCATCATTTTTGACAAAGCGCATCCTTCTCTGAAAGAACGTCCCCAAAGATACGCGAACAATACATCGAGGAAAACGGCGCAACGAATCGACAAATTTCAGTTCACGTTTTGCAGAATCGCATGCGACAAAGCTGCACGCTAGCTCGGCCACAGCCTCGGCTTTCTAAATACTGTGCAAATTCGACAAATGCGTAATCACTTTGATTATCGCAACAGTCGCCTGGGCGCTTGGCGCATAAAATGTGGGCGCGCGCTTTCGAAAAGGCATCGAGATTTGAAGCGCCCCAATTATCGGGCACGCGTGTGTGCAGCGACGACGACGACTCGATTGGGAGGCAATCAAGCCTCGCTTTTCTCACCATGCGCGCCGGAAATTCGGCGTGCTCCCTGCTCGCGCGTTATTCCGCTCGGAATATTTTACCGCAACGGCGCGCTCGAATAGGCCGCGCCGCAGCGGTGCGAGGAAAATCAATATGCTAGTGTGAAAAGTTGTATTTACGCGCTTGTACACGCTGGCGCTGCATAGGCTCGTTTCTTGGCCGTATATACGCGATCGTGCCTGGATGTGGGTGTGCGTGTATGTATATATGGTCGGAGAGAAACGGGGCTTTTGCTTCAAAACTGGCGCGGGGGTAGTTTGGCGAGAAAAAAGGGACACGCAATCAGCTGTCACGCAGAGCTTGGTCGCCCAGGCCTGCTGCTACACTTTTCTCTTTCTTGCCTCAAAGCTCGATGTTATGTGTGTGTCTGCGTCAATGTATGCATGTGCAGTCACGAGAGGGTAAGAGTTTTATTATAAGCTGATGAAAAAAAGTATTGAACTCTAATAAATATTTATTATTACGGCGAAAAATATATTTTTATGAAACCAAAATCATTTGTTTGACGTGAACAACGTTTTTGTTTGATTTACTGAAAACTGTTTAGGATTAATAAATATTTATTGAGTTCTTGAATAAAGACATGTGTGTGTTTAGTGAAATTTCTAGAATGAATATTTATTTTGAGAAAATACATTCTTTAATTTATATTCATACATATATGTGTATATAAGAAAGAAAGGATGGGTGTAGGTGACTAGAATAATTTATGTAGCCAAAATATTGCAAGCAAAGTAAATCTGTTCAATTGAGTCAATGTAATTGCATAATGTATGCCATTGAAAAAGTGAAAAAAAAAATTAATATAATACTTATTACTATTAACTTAATTGTTTAATTTAGATAAAGCTTGTTTAAATGTTTTATGAAAATCTTAAAGTATGTCCAATCATAAATGTTACTTAGTAAATGAAATAAAAACACTTATTCGTCATCATCGAAATTATAAAATTTTAATCGCGGCGCATAATAATGGACGATTTATTAAAACGATGTAGCAAACAAAAATGACTACTATTTTATTATCTAAAAGCTTTGGTAAAAAGATTCACATAAAAATTCATCAACGTTATAATTTTTGTAAAACAACTCTCGCTAAACTTGCTACAATTATAAAAGAAAAATCCTGTTAAATGTATAAAACTGCAACTGATCTAAAGACACTGAGCGCAAGTAACGACGTCGGCGCAATATTTCTATATATACTAATGTACAATGCGAGAAAACAACTACGATTCTGGAGCGCGCGCGCTTCGAATATCGCGTGCGTGACCGAATCTAAAAGCAGATAGGTAGATGCGCGACCTTTCCGCCACCCACGTCCTCACATTGCCGTTCATAGACATATTTTAGGTGATTCCTATACGTCGGGGGACTCCAGATATTGTGCATATTGTATACGTGCGTGCTGCTTCACTCCTTTTCTCCTCCGCGCGCACGTGCAGACTACGTATATACACCTTAATGCCCGTGCGATGATTTATTACGGAACGACGTATAGCTTCGTGTCGCGTGAACTTCGACGAAGAGAGAGGAGTTCGATTTCTTTTATTCGTGCGTTCGATTATTTTTTCTTGTCTCGTATTCGGCTCCTCTCTCCGCAGGATTGATTGAGCGGGGGCTCGTTCGAACCATTAGGAGGACCGCTAGTTGTATTTGGGGAATTCGATTTAGGCTTTTCGCTGAAATGGATGTTCCGTGTGAAGCTTGAGATAGCCTTGTTTGTTTGTTCGTAGAATTTTTTTACTTTTGTATATATAATGTGGATGTGTGCATGAATTAGATAGCTTTTGTAACGGCGCCTTTCGGTTGCGGCTTGATTACTCTAGGTGACCAGGGTTTATGGACCACACGAATGTTCGACGTTGGGCAGATTTTGTAATGCTCTAACGTTGCATTGATATTGTTTCAACCATCGACAGTTAGTTTTAGTCTAATTAAATGGTGTTTGGAGGTCAGAGTGGATAGAGTAACAATACAGTAATGTGTAGCTTCCAAGAGATTAGTGTTCATATATGTTTTTACTCAAATATCTTTGGTAATAAACAAAAAAAGTTCAAATAAAATATATTAATTTTTCAATAACACAATTAACGTTTTTATATTATTTCATTACATACCTCAACAAATTTACAAAATAATTGTAAACAAATTCATTTGTCTTCCTTTTCATTGCTTATCGCAATATAATTTGGAAATATTATTATTATTTATATAAATATTTTTGTAGTTAGTATACTAATGTAGAAATCCTATATTCTACAGTTTGCAACATTTAAGTTTCAATCAATTTTTTTAACAACTACAAATTTAAACTTATATCTTCAATAAGCAATTTCTATATATTATCTCTGCAAAAAAAATTAATGAATAAGTATACACCGAAATTTATTAGTGTAAATTTTTATTATTACGATTCATAAAAGAAAATCAAATCTCAAGTCGAATAATTTAAATATCAATTTGAATCTACTACAAGTTGTAAAGTAAAAATCTTTCAAATTAAGTAAATTTTAAAAAATTTTAACATTTAATGATTTTAAAAAAAATGTAATACTGCAAAATAAATTACTAATTTTACACTTGATAACATACATCACTAATAATTTTTAGCCAAAATTATCTCAATTAATATCGAAATTTAAAGCATTTATAAAATCCTTAAAAGTTTTTTCGAAGTTTTTATGTTTTTTTAAACAATTTTTCTATATAAATTTTACAAATTTTTTTTATGCTATCGGTGTCTTTTAGTTGTCAAGCATTATTTCTGACAAAAAGTACAACAAAAGTAATAAAAATGAAAAGATAAATTAAATTCAATTTTATAAATGCATCTAATACTGGATATTATAAATACTAATAAATACTACCAAGGAGAGGTATACTGATTTATAATAATAAGTGAAACCTATTATGTGAGTAGAATATTATTTCGAAAATAACTGTAAGAAATCTTAATAACATTCTTATAAATGTGATGTAAAATAAAAACGAGTTTCTCTTCGAGAAAACAATCTGTTATATCAGTTGGCTGCGATTTTTATAAAATGAAACATTTCCGCAGTTATATTGACTCCAACTTTATTTTTTACTCTACTTTACCGGTAATAAAATTAAGATACATTATACATGTCATACCTGTGTATATAAAATAATTATAATTTATAAATGAATATTTCGTAAAATAAAACCTTAATCTCACTCAAAATTTTCGTCAATACGCTCAAATATTAAAAGGACAAAATATGAACCTTGTGAAATAAGAAAGTGGGGTAATGCTGGACAGCGAATGGTATAGGCCATTTAAATATTGACTATGTGTCGTGAGCTAAGATTTTTTGGCAAGTACTATCACGTAATAAATTGAGAGTTAATGCTTGTTACAAATTATTTTAAGTCATTTTTTAAAGTATGGTATATTTTAATACTAATAATAAGAAGTTAGCGTCTGTGGTTAATTATGATGTAGAAGGATGTCAATTATTGATTTTAAACAAACCAAGTTTAAAAAATATAATTTATGTATAGATAGAGCATGTATATCATTGTCTCGTGTTCGTATTGTCAACGTTTCTGAAAGCTTATTAACTCTTTAAGATTAAAATAAGATAAGGTTACAATTTAATGCTCCAAAAATTTATAATCAAGTAAAATATCTATTTTTCACTGAATATTTAAAAATGTCATAATATTAATTTTTGTCGATGCGCGCTATGTCAATAAAACAAGACATTTTCAAAAAAAATACAACAATATTTTTATTACTTTTTAAAACAACTTCGTAAAAAGTTCACGGCCATTGAAGCCTTGAGAAAAATCAAATAAGCTTTCACAAACTGGAAAAATTTCACGTTCCTTGAAAAACGCACAGTTCCTTGATCCTTCGTTCTAGAACAATCAAACCGGCAGCTCAAACTGGCCGGCCAACGCAGTATCTCAGCCAAATAATACAACTCAAAATCCCAGCCTTACATCGATCAACCATCCTCAAAAACTCGAACGCAAACCAAAAATCCATCGAAAGCGAAGCAAAAAGAAGTAAGGCAGAATTCGAACGGCGCGCATGAGGCACATATATAGGCGCGAGAGGGACACATATACGGCGCGGATTCCCGTAGCGAGTGAAAGTGACAATTAGCAAAGGGGAATCCAGTCCAGTGCGTTGTGTGGCTCTCCGTGGCGAGATCCGATGGTGGGATCCGTGAGAGATTTTATGGAGGCTAGTGAAGTGAAGTAACGCGCGAGCTGGATCAGTTGCCCTCCGCTTCTTTTCAAAGAACGAACTCCAGTGTGCGTTGTTCTTGCGGGTGACCACGGTGCTCTCTGCTTCTAGTTATTGTAATTATACTTTGTACTTTGTTCTTTTGATTATTATCGTGTTAGGATTTTATTTTGGGAGAATTTTTTTTTTAAACTTTATTGTTTATCAGATTTTTATTTTTAGGGAGGTTTTTGATTATTTTTTAATGCGCGTTTCTGGAATTTTGAATTCGACCATATGTTAACAAAACGAGAAAATGTAAATGGAAATAAAATTCAAGCGCCGCATTTAATTTACGTTTCATTAAAATGATACTAACTAAAATATTTTGGAATATTTCATCGTTTTGAAAACATTAAAAACGTTGTTGATACATAAACGTTCGGTAAGTAGAAAATGTCGAGTACGGTAAGACACGTGGATACAAGTTATATCAATATTAGTGAAAATGATTTCAAATTTTGGAAAATCAGCTTGATATATTTGGTTGTTTCGGATACATAATTTGTTTCATCAAAATGTTTTTTATAAAAGAACTTCTTCGGCTTTTTCGATACTAATATTTTATTTATTTCGGATAAACAATCATTTGAAAATTTTTAACCCAAATTCGTCTTAACATATAAACTCGAAACTAAATCGCACGCAAAATAGTTCATATCACCAGCAATCTTTCCCGTTCTCCAAAGCCAACTAAAGCAAAAACTTGACATCGATAAAACAAAAGTAGCTTAATAACCACCCTCGCGATTTCAGCACACATCGCGCCCCGCTAAGCACACTTCATTCATCACCACAGGCAAATCACAGCTAAACTTTCCCCATCCACAAATCGGCAGGTAAACTCGCGCCACAAGCCGGAAAACACATCACGCAGCGTAAAACAAAGATGACTATCGGCACGATTCTGCTGGTGACGAGCCTGGCCGCGATGGCCAGCGGATTTCCGGACGGGGCGCCGGTCGACGCCTGCGTGAAGCCCAGGCCGAATCAGCCCTACCACGGGCAGGCGAGGCCGCAGCCCCTGTCGAGTAACCCCTACCACCTGATTGCCTCGAGCGATCGCTACGAGCCTGGATCGCAAATTACCGGTAAGTTTGCGCGTGATACGCTTTGGTTTCGGTGAGTTTGAGGAGGGCTGGGGGTTGGAATGGGGGGGAGGGTAAGTTTTCGTGTCGATGTTTGAGATATCTTTTTCGGCTTTATTTTTGAGGGCTTTATTGATTTTGGAGATGCTCGAGTTGGTGAAAAGTTGGGAGTTAAGTGTGACAGGTTCTTTTGATGTGTTATAGGAAGTAGAGAGTATAATGCTGTTTATCTTAGATCAGAAAATCAAATTAATTCTCAAAAAATTCAGTGAAATTCTTTTCTCTTATCAGTGACAAAAAAGATTTATTAATGTTTTAATTACTATAGAATATAAAGATTGTAAAAGCAAAAATTTAAATATAACAAATATCAGTATACAAAACTTTTTCAGATATGTAAAACGAAAAGAAATAATTTCGATTGTCTTAATAAAAACGTATCTTGACGTTTGGAATATTTTTATATAAAAATATCGATTATTTAAAAAAAAATGTATGCGCTTAACAATTATTTAGAGTTATAAAAACAACATGAAGCATCCTTTAATTTAAAAGTAGTTCGTGACAAAAATGCATTTTTTTGAAGGTCTATGTATTTCATTTATAGCATACAAAGCAGTATGTATTTTCGTGGTGCACTCTAAATGTAAATAATAGAGGAAATATCGATTTTTGCTTAAGAATTATTGTGGAATCCTGCTTATATTAATAAACTTTTTTTAACCTTAATGAGATTTAATGTATCTACTTAATTATTCTTAATGTCTATTGATGACTATTTTTATAACGCATTTATGAGATAAGAGTATTGATTTTGTTAACGCGTTAAGTACATTAAAAATTTTCGAACTATATCTTTTTAAAAAAAAGTATAAGATTAATTTCAAATACAAATTTTCTTTTTAACGTATAAATGTCTTTTCCTTTTAATTTATTCAAAATGTTGCGAAACTTTCTCTCAAACTCGAAACTCAATTAACTGTCGAACCCGCGTTGCTGCCTATTACTCATTTTTTAGTTTCCGCTGAATTTTTAATTTTATGCCAGGAGTTGTGATTGAAAATGCTAATGTAAAAAGGTTGATTTAAAAGTTTAATAATATGATAATGAATGTCACTGAAGCAGATCCCTTCTTCTCTCAAAGTTCAATTGGTGGTTAGCAATATTATACTCTTCTGACGTAGTAAAAAAGTAAGAAAATCAATACAGCAAAATCCAATTTAGTTATTCTAAAAGGGAAGAAATTTATCAGAATATAAATGTAACTTCAACAATTTCATAACTTACACTGCCGTATAATATCACTTTTACAAAATTACTCCGCCCTAACAAATTTCAAACTTGTTTAATACTACCATAATCAAGTCGAAACTTTACCACCGCCAAGAGAACCGTGTCACTACCTCTTAATCATACATCGACTCTATAAACCGCGCCGAACCTCGCACCATTAAAACACCTCTACAGCCTCGTCGCTTCCCCAGCCATTCCCCACCTCTCAAAGCCGTACCATCCATCATCCCGACGCTCTCGGACGACAAACGCCTCGATATTTTCTCGCTAATTGCCGCGGAATCTTCTCCCAATCATTACCTCCCTCTCGCGTGCGGCTCTTCTTTATTCCTCCGATTCGCGCGAGAAAGCGATAAAACCGAGAGCCGGCAAGGTCGCCGCTTTAATGAAGTTTAATGGCCGTCTTATACGAGCGGCTCTATGCTCATCGATTTCGCTGGCGCATGGATGCAGCTCCGCGATTATCTCCCGTGTCACTTTTGCGCTAGCGCGCCGGATATGCGTTTATTCGTCGGGGTATGCTGATTGTTATAGGAGCGATGTGGCATTGAGCCGCGATTTTCTCACCGCTGTTTATTTCTCGCGGTTTTTTTTTCTCTTAGCTTGTTTGCTTCGCGGGGAGATCGTGTAAGTGATTCGTGAGCGAAGGTTGCGCAACCGGATTGATCGAATGGTGTTTTTTTTTTATTTCTTTTTTTTTTGTTGCGTAAGAACGGAAGTGAACGATGGTTTGCATGTGTGTTTTAATTTTTATGGGTACTGCTGAGCTGTGTTGTTCGGGAAAGGGTATCGGTAACTCGTTTATCGTTGAGATCTTTTTGATTAGATTTAGTCATTGCTTATTAGAGTATGCATGGTTTTGTAATAAGACTTTTTCTAATTATTTTATCTTTTTTCTTTTAAGTTTCGTTCAGTAGTTTTTTATATAAATAAAAGTTGAGCAATCTTTTTTATAAAATTTACATTGAATCACGCTTACATACATTGAAGGGTAAAATAGCTATAATAAAAATCACTTGATTATGCATGTGTACAAAGAGTTAATACGTAATATTTAGGTTTTTAGCTCATAATAACTAAAGACGTTTATATTTTATTAAAATATTAATTAATATAAATAAAAGTGTATGGTTATAGATGTTAGTGTGTCATGTTGGTTTTTGCATCAATACAAATATAAAAATTATAAAATCCTAGCAATAGCAAATTATTTATCACACGCACGCTAATGTCTTATATATACGGTGGCAGTGAATTATTTATTAATTCAAAACGACATCAGAGTAATACAAAAAATTCTTGCTCAAGTAGAAATTAATGTTTATATAATTATATATTTACACAGATTATACGAAAGTATAATATAAAACATTAAAATCACTGTAATATTAAAATGAGATTATGTGGTGTAAGCTTTTTGACAGATTGCGCACTCGTAAATCTAAGACAGAGAGGTGGTTTCTAGACTATTTTGTGATTTGCTCGATCGCAAAGCAAATATGAGGAAATAATGTTCGTTAAAATAACATTAAGATCCTTGTACTAAATTTCATTCGAGAAAATTAGTTTGTTTCTCGGTAATATATCAAGCTCGTAAACAGCTCCCTTAAGGTAGAAGATTTGACCTACTTAAAAAAACTTTTCTTAGTTACTTCTTTTATGGAACATCTGCAAAAACATATGCTTCCTACCCTAATGCATATATTTTCTCTTACAAAGAAACTGTTGTGTTATACATGAGCTAATACACATTCACATAAGAAAAAAGAAAAGTTTCTGATTTCGTAAAAAATAACGATTTGATGATGTCAAACTTTTTCCAAAATAGAAGCTTCTGCTATCCATTTCAACTACTACCCGTGAACAATACGTTATAAAAAACAAACAATTTAATTTTTTCAACTTCGAAATACATTTAACAGTTACCTCACCCACTTAAATTACTCTCTACAGCCCTAAAACTCGTTCGCGTAAAACTAAAGCCAAACACTATACAATTAGTTTAATTTCGCCAGGAAAAGAACAGTAAACTTGCAGCGCGCGTAAAAATTTTTTTTCCCCTTACAAAAGTAAACCTCATAAACTCACGCCCGAGCATCTAGCTCCGCGAATCTCCTAAAACCTTAAGTTACGCTCGCCGTCGTAAAGAACAGCTCGTTCCTAGCCGGCTCGGCTTGTCTGGCGCAAGCGAGTCCGTATCTACTGAAAATCCCAAGCGGCTGGATAAACGCTCGGAGCTGCGGCACGCGACATTTTCGACGCGGTGTCCTTGAGGCGCGAAAGTCGAAGACTACCGCGGCGCGATATCCAATTTCCCCTCTGCGTTTCCGTGACTGTATACAGGAGCTGGGTAATCCGCGCGCGTGGGTGGGTTTGTGTACACGCGGAAATTGGCCCCGTCGCGAATGAGAAATGGATGAAATTAGAGGGCTTTAATCTTTATTTTTTTGTTGTAGCGCGGCTCTCGTGGAGGTTTGAAAGGTGCACGTGCATGCGCCGGGATAGTAAACTTTTTCCATTAATGGCTTGATTTGCAAGCGTAATTTGGTATTGTCGGATAGTCTTGGCGTAGATCCGAGCTATTTTCGAGCGATGATTTCTCGGAGGTTGCAGGGATTGTGATTGGATTTTTCTTAAATGGGATTTGTGTTGTGATGGTTATAATGACGTTTGATGCATTATAAGGAGTAGTATTTGTAGTGCTAGAATTATGGAGTTTTTTTAGATTCGTTTTTTGTTTTGATTTTAATTAAAGAAAATGGAAATTAGCTGCAAACACTGTTCTATATTTTTTTGTAGTATATATTATAATAAATAAACTATTATAAAAAAGTATATCGTAATATGAATAAGCAAAGATTTATTAACATAAATAAAGCATGATAAAATATAATTTAGTTTTATCTAGTACATAATGTATTCTTACACAAACAATATATTATTAAACATTTAATGAATTATTTTTGATATGTGAATATTTATTAGCGAAGCACTGCATTAATGTATAATATTACGCAACATTCTTCATCTAATATAATAACCAATTATTTTCCAATCTTAATAATATCTTACGCTACCCATGCTAATTAACTAACTCATGAATAAAAGCATGAAAAATTACTTTAATTTCCAAACTTCAAAATTTTAATTTTCGAAACGGCCTAAATTCACTATCAAGACTCAATCACCAAAATAAAATCGGTCCAGCACCGCCACTTCTACAGATCAGACAAATCAATTGAGAAAACAGCAAAAAGCAGGCTGAAAAAAAAAATAAAAAGAGCCTCTATCAAACATCTCCCCCTCGATATAAATCAGGCAACAGAGCAGCGCGCAGCATCAATGGCCCCTTATCTCACCAGTCATCCACCTATCCGCTAATCCCTCACCCACCCCATCCGCCTTTTCCAACAACTCGATATAAGAGCGAGCAAGAATAGTCCTGCACTATATGAACAGCGACATCTCCAAAGATCAATAACCCACTATAACAGCCTTGATTTTTCCCTCGAATCAACCTAAGAGCAAATCGTTTTTTTTTTGTTTTCTTTGATAGTGAGGATCCAGGGCGCGGACTTCAAGGGCTTCTTCCTGCAGGCGCGCGACGCCCAGTCGAACGAGTGGATCGGCCAGTGGGCCCAGACGGCTAATACCAACGCCCACGCTGAGTGCAGTGCTGTTACACATGCGGATCCGAGGGATAAGCAGCAGGCCACGCTGGTTTGGAACGCGCCTAATAATGCGCGCGGCACTGTTTACTTCACGTGAGTTTTCTTTGTGTTTTGTGTGATTAGCTGGAGCAGTAGCTTGATACGAAGACGTATATGGGTTGTACAGGGGAAATTGATTTGATTGTTGTAGTGTAGAAAATTATGGTACTTGTGTTTTTATTATTCAAACTTATCACATTTAAATATACACTTTAGAGGAAGTAGGGCAGAAAGGGAGATAGTTAATGTATGTTACAAAATAATTTTGGAAAAAATTGATGATAACGATAATGTTTATCCGATCCGATGCGACTCCGAGCCACCTGTTGGCACAGCCAGCACGCCGATAAAGGCTTGGCCAGCCTATTCGCGATAAAATCGCCGATGAAGACTTCCTTACGTCGTTTTAATAAGCCCAAATAGCCGCTCATTAGACGACACCCATAAACCGAAATCTAATAACAATCGAAAGGGTCCTCAAAGCTGACGACAACTCGTCCATTCCAATTTACTATACCGCCTTACTAATTCAGCTGTTTGATTAAAGACAGGCCATTAGCAAAAAGTGTCTTACTTGTTGCGCGATCGCTCCTGTCTAACTAGACGAAATAATTAGCCAACCGTCCCGAATAGCAGCTTAAGTATACTCACACCTGTATTTTTATTTCCTATGTTACAGGGGAACCGTGCTGAAAGACTACTCGACATTCTGGTCCGACATCGTGTCGCAGGTCGGCCGTTAACAATCGCTCCCAGTATTAATGTAGTGATTTATAGTTTATAATTACCGAGCTGCAAGTCAAGTCTCCGAGAAGGACATTTTTCTACGATACACATTATATATATATTTTTTCAACGTAAAGAATAAAAGTTACTTGTTACCCGAACAATCTACTTTATACTCACCATCCAGAGAATCCGGAGAGGAAAAATCGTTACGACTCGTGCCCCGGGCATTAAGCGCTGAAAAATGAGCTTGCGAGCTTGCGCAAGCTCTGATCAGCCGAGATCAATGAAAGCGTCAAGTCACGCCCGATTCCCGCGCCTGCATAATTATACCGCTCTCCTCGCGTCATACACGTATATACACACGCACGTCTCCACGCCGGAGAAAGGTAATATCAATCTCTATTGGCCGTGCGCGAGCGGCTATGGTTATTTATAAACAATGCGCACGAGCAGAAGCAACGCAATTTATCGATTGCCGTTCTCCACTTTCCTATTGTCGTTGCGCTCCGTGTGTTTGCGTTAATTGCAGAGCCGTATCTATCAGCGATTCATATACAGGTTTATATCCTGCTGTTTAGGCGATTCGCGAGTACGTATTGATTTCGGAATTGCGTTTGAATTATGCATGCCGATACGGTCATTGTGCCTGTGTTTCGTGCGTTTATTATCGCGTCGCTCAGAAAGGTGCTGTTCTCGTTTATTGATCATGCGAAGGCGAATTTCAATAAAGAAAGCTGAGGAGATGTGGGGCTGAGGAATGTGGAGTGCCGATAAAATCGTAATTATTATGCATGAACGTTAAAAGTACGCGCGGTTGAAAAATTATTATGACTCGGGCTGAAATATTCAATGCTCTTAGTGTTTATTAGCGCTCGGGCAGCTGTTGCGTGCCGAGCTTTGCCTCTCAATAACAAATAATTAATGCAATTCTGTAATGAATATATATAGGGAGGTTGAATAATAATAGTGTGTGTGCGGTCAATCTCGCCGATCGGGATCTAACTTGTCCGAATTATTGAAAGAGAAAAATAATGCCTTGTCAGTGAAGTATGACAATCATATATGTTCATACACTGAGTAGTACCATTATTCTAGCCTTAGTATTATTAGTCATCTATAATTTCATTACTACCGTTCCTACGAAAGAAAACATCCCAGCTGTTTTTCAATATTCCATCAAAAGAAGCACCGCCTTAAAAAATTCATCCACCCTTCCTCTAAATCCTCCCAACCGTGCACCTTAAATTCTGCATGTCGCCGCGAAAACGCATCGTACCATTCACCATCCATCCAACCCAATCAGCCTGAGCTTCGCCCCTCAAAGCCAGCGCTCCGAGATCGCATCGGAATCGAACGCTAGCTTGCCACAGGGAGATAGATGGAGCCTGATACAGCGCGGAGCCACACATAGGAGGAAGAAAGCCGCACGGCACGAGCATATTTCTTTCGCGTGCGGGAGTAGAGCTAAGAGCGAGGGTGTGGCAATGGGGAGGATACGGAGGAATGGAATTCGAGGGTTCGATCACCCGGAGATAAAGAAGCGAGAGCCACGCACAAAGCCTCATTTTCATTTTGCGAGCTTTCTGCTGGGGTATCGTCTTTCGGTTGTTCTCTTTTTCTGGGATGATATCTTCTGAGTGTGTATACCCTTTTTTTTCATTGCTTTTTTGGGGGGGAAGGTGATTTCGTGTGTATGGAAGGTTGTTATTTTTTACGGCGCGACGCGGTGAAAGTTCAATGGACAGTTTGTATACGTTTTGTAATGGAGCCTGGTTTCGTGACTTTTTCTTATTTTCCTCTGAGGAAATTTAGTTTGTGGAGTATTTCGAAGCCTGCGAAGAAGATATTATTTGTATTACGAGAGTTAATTTTTTTATCACAAGTGTAAAACGTAGAAATACGTTTTTTCCAAATTTTCTACGTATATATAATTATAATATTCTATAATTTTTTCGGAATTTCAAATTGCTATTACTACACTTAAAAAAAAGCGAATTCCAAATAATAACAAAATTCCAGCAATTTCCACGAACCAAAAAAACACACAAAATCAATTAGCCAATCTCCTCAGCACCACTTCTCCACATTTCACAACTAAACCACCAGCCTCACTCCCATCGCCAAAAACAAGCAGCTCCTCCGATCAGCTTTACCACTCTCGCCTTTTTCTCCCGCTGCGAATTTCGTCTGCGACGCCATCGTCCACACACACACACTCACACACTCATACAAGTATATATTGCGTCTCGCGCGATAACGCGTACAAGGACCCCAGCTCGCTTGGCGTTACGCAAGCCTCGAAGACCGGTTGAAGCAGCTGTGTGGAGAAGGTAAAAGTGGGCCAGCCAGCCGAGAGGAATTACGAGCTCGTTTCAACCGAACGGGTTTTTCAGAGCTTGGATCCGTCATCGATGATCTCGCCGTTAGCGACACTCGCACGAAATGGAAAGTTGTCTTATTAGCATGCAGCGAGGCAGCGTTGCACAAAGGGATAGGCGATCCTTCGAGCGAGATTAATTCGGCTTTTGGAGAGTTGATTGATTATTGAGCGGAGAGAGATGCGTGCCTCGCTGCCTGCGAGCGAACGACTTTTTAATATTTTAATGAGAGCGGGATGGATGCGAGATGCGAGCGGGCGTTCAAAAATTTAACGGGATAGGGATTGATCTTTGGGAGAGCGGAGATGAGGGAGGGGGACTCGAGCGCTCTTTTGAGTTAAGTATATAATTACGGATACACGTGCCGAGTCTTTTCTATTTGACGAGTTGCTATCATTGAGGAGATGAAATTTTTATGTTTGAAAACTGTGTTTTTTCTTCAAATATGAGATTCTTTTACTTCGAAAAAAGACAGTGCTTTATTTATTGAGCTTGGAAACTACCGCGTTTGAAATAAAATTTTATTTTTAATAAAGAATTTATTCACGAAATCATAAAACAAAATATTTAATGAAATTTAGATATGTATTAGATAAATATGTATCAAATTCAGAATTGAGTAATAATTTCAATCCAACAAATTTATTTGATCAAAGAAAGAGGATAATAGGGTTGTCGTGTATGAAAGTTGCTCAAGGATAAAGTGAGAATTTCACGTCCTGCAATTGAAATTGCCTTCGCCTTGACATTTCCATTTTTATCGAAAAATTAACTTTGAGCGAATTTCATTCTATAAATGTATTAGCTGTAAAAAAAATATGTTAATTTAAAAAAAATTTTTATTTATTATTAGAGGTAGTTGTAAAGAATAACCAATCCCAAGAGAAAAAGTTTTCACTTTCTTTCACTAATAACATTAAAATTACAAAGATAGATTGTATTGCTTTCTTGGAATAGCAACAGTATTATAGAACTCATTATTACGGTACAATCTTTCTCGAGATGATTACCTGACAATCATAAAGCTATGCATCAGAATATTTTTCATTTCTAGTAAATGATTCAA
Organism: Eupelmus urozonus; assembly: GCA_900480035.1. Lineage (NCBI taxonomy): Eukaryota > Metazoa > Arthropoda > Insecta > Hymenoptera > Eupelmidae > Eupelmus > Eupelmus urozonus. The sequence continues at coordinate 53,317 of UELX01000323.1, read as the reverse complement.
TCTTTCATTGGCACAGCTCAAACAATTTTCAAGGCGTTAAACAGATTGTGATTGCAATTAAAATTTAAATTGATCTCGCTCAATCAAGTGAAAGCAAAACGATTTTCTTTCTAGGAATTTGCCTGTAAAAGATGGTTACAAACATTTGTAATCGAAAACAATCGGATACCGTTCTTTATTTTCAAGCAAAATTGCAAACTATAAAAGTAATTATCAATTATTAGAGGACGTTTTTGATGATTAAATTCAGGATATAAGGCACCCTTTTTATGCTTTTTGTGAGGGATATCGAGTATTTCGAATCTCATTCCCTTATAAGTTATTTAAAATTTATAAATATTTTGTATCACTACTCTTTCTTACACCGAATACGTTAACGCAAATAATCGCAACCGCGCAGCTAATCCACTCCGCAGCCCAAACCGTACACTGCGTGCGCGGGCAGCTATCCAAAATCAATCGCAGCCTCCCATAATAAACTAAAAGCAAAAAATAACAATCTTCAAAGACCCTCCATAAATTCCATCTTCATCCACAATAGTAAATGCCTCATCTTTCGCCTCACACCCGATGACTCGATCGGCTCGGCGTTTATACTCTCGCGCCCTTCTATACATCCTCCGCGTCGCGGCTATAAAGCTCAGCCGTTATGCGTCAGGAGCAGCTGCCGCGCGCTGCACTCGAGCGGCACTCGCGCCCGCCAAGAAGAGGTTCAAAAGGCGCGCCAACTCGCCGCTGCCTTTCGTCCGTATAGACGGCCGCAGCGTTGAAATCCTTTTGAAATATAATGGGGAGCGAGTGCTTACCTTTCGAGTGCCGCGGATCTAGACTGTGCTCGTTGTGGTAGTTTTCTTTTTGTGTGTTCGGCTTGTCGCTTTCGAGTTCGGGAAACAAAGGGCTATTGTTCACGGATGGTTTCTGATTGGGTTCGAGCTAATTCCTTTATTCGAGTTGGGTTTGATATGTTCTTTTTTTGCTGGCTTGATTGAATTTATCGGGGATTGTGGGGGTTCAGTTTTTTCTGCTGATCATCCTTGTTGGTTTAAGTGGTATTGTAGTTTTCGAGCGTTTTTTGATTTATTGAGCATTCGGATGAAATTATGTTTAATAAAATAGGAATTAGTTCGTTGACAACCACAGCCATTATTCAAAAGTTAAGCTCGTTTTCAAATTTCTGGTCGTACGCTAATGCTTTTGCGTAAAAACTAAGGGGAAGAAGTTAGCGTGGCTTTGCTTTGTTTTCCTTGGGGTGAATTAATAATTTGAAAGATTTATATCTTTCAGGACGCTGCAAGGATTTTTCATTTATAAAAACGTGCGTTAAATACTCAATAGCTGGATAAAAGAAAAAAAACACAGCTTTTCAAGCATCGAATTCGTTGCAAGTGTTTTTCAAATCCAACATTACGTTTCATTAAAAAAATACTCGCGGCGTAATAAAGACTCGCGTGTCCATTATTAAAAAAGCAGCCTCGTCATCCACAGCGCAAAAGCAAGCAACAATTACATCATGCCTGCAAAAAAGCCGCAACCTTTTCTCCCAGCATCATCCCTCGAAACTCACAAAAACTTCGAAACTCAAGCCTCACCCCTCACCACAATCCCATACATTTTCCAAAAAAAAACCTCACCCCCCAAAAACAAAAAACCCACAAAATCGAGCGAAAATCGCCGGAATCCAAGCCCCCGCTGCAACTGCAGAAAGTCATGCAACTACTCCTCCAGCAGCGGGGGGCGCACTCCACCCCCTCCCCCCAACATCGCCGAGAGGGGCGGCTAAGGTAGAAGCGAGAGAAGTAGCCTCGGTGCGGCAGGCATCAGTAGAAACAGGCCGTGTCGCTGCGCCGCCGCCGGAGAGCTCGCGTGCTGCGCGCGATATAGAGACGCAGGCGCGCTGGCGCGCGTGCGAGCGTGTGGGAGAAGGGTAGGTAGAGCGCCGGCGCCCTGGAGTCGTTTCTGGGGGGGTAAGGCCGGCGCGTCGCCGCCGCCGATGCCGTAGTGCTGCCGCTGCCTCTGCCCTGCAGCCCGGCGGAGACGTCGCGCTCTCTCGTGGCTTTGTTCATTTTTTTCTGATACGGACGGGAAAAGCGTGCTTTAGACGCGGAAGTTTGGAAAAGTATAAGGTGAGGGAGAGGTGTGAGCGGAGGAAAGTGGAAGAGTGCCAGGATATTAGGGAGGAGAGACAAAGGAGTCGTTAGACGAGGCTTTTCTCTCTTTGCTCAGCTGACGCGCGGCGGGCTGCTCTCTCTGTGTGTCTACATGTGGTGAAACGCTCGTTTAACGGCTAAGCGACGCGATTAACCGAAAGCGCGCGGTGCTGTCTTGGATCGGATGGAAACGCGCGCGGAACGTTTAAATCGTTCGATTTTGTTGTATAACGGCTGACTTTTCATATAACGGAATTACGAATTTTAACGTAATTGTCGGTTGACGAGCTTTCGGTCGGAAAAATCGCGGTTAAACAGCGGGAAAAGTGTCTTAGCGTAGCTTTATCGTCGGCGCTGCTCATTGATTTTGCAATTTCAAAGGCGCGTAATGATACTTTCGGTATACTGCGCCAATGAAAACGGGGGCAATGCCGCATTACCAGTTTTATGCCCCTGAAGAATAGCGCGAAACAAGCGAAAAACTCCGAAACTTTAAAAACCCGAGCACATCGCGAATTTATCTCTACCAAACGAACCAGAACAAAGCCGCACTCGTAAACCCAAATCAATCGGGCGACGATATTCGTCAGCTGAGCGCGCTTCCAGCTTCCTGCACTCATAAACAAGCCTCCCCCCCCTCTCTCTCTCTCTCTCTTTCTACTCACCTGTGCGCTCGTGTTGTGCTCGCAGAGAAAGAGAGAGAGAGAGAGAGAGAGGTCAGGTGCGGATACCGAGTTGGCCCAGCTCCGAGGCGACGGTGTATAATGCAGCGCGCGCCGAGGCCTCATCGATCAGGAGCGTGAGGGAAATAAGTGCTGGGACGACGAGAGATGTGATTCCCCTTTGGGTAAATTTCGCTGCGACGATCATCTCACACACACACACACACACGAGATTTTCTATATACTCCTTCTGTCTTTCTTTTCCCTTCCGAGTATGTAGCGCGCGTAACGATTTCATACTGCGTGCGTGCAGCGTCTTGGCCGCTTTACGGCAGCGCGGTAGTTTTTTGCGCCAGTGCCGATGGCCTTTGTTTGCCCCCGAGAGAGAGCCGGGTTATTCTCTCTCCCTCTACGTTCCTCCCTCGCTTTGTTCGCGCTGAGAGGGGACACGCTTTTCTCCCTCTCTCTCTCGAGCGTCAAACGTATGAAAATTAATTATACGCGGAAATTTTGAATTTTAAGTAGGCTTGGCGGTGATGTAGAGGGGCTTTTTTTCTGGCGCGGATTTTTCTCTTTGTTCTCTGGAGTTTCTTTGAGCCGCCGCGCTGATGACTACTGTGCTTTTCCGTGAATCATAGTATCGATGGAATAAAAAACGCCTACGATCGAAATGAGTCAGGTGTTTGCATACTTTACGAGCGTTGTAAATTTAAATATTGTATCAAGTAGCATTTTATTCTCTCCTTTACATCAGCTTAACAATAAAACTATAGATTCAGCTAGCGTTCGAATTTATACAGGTTTAATTTAGAATCCACCTTTCTACATAATTCTTTTTCCAAAAACTTTAAAATCTTTTTCCGCCTCTAACTCAACACCAAGCTCCAATCAACATAAGCACTATTGTTTATCGCTGACAGGCAGGGTGCAATGCACCGAATCGACTCAATGACGAAACGTCCGAATCGATGCTAAGCTACAGCAAGAAAACGTTATATATTCAATTCAATGTTTCATTTATAAATCCAGAGCTGCACTAGTCGTGAGCCACATCGCGTTTAAGGAGGCTAGGGGAGCGCGTAAGAAGGTTTACTGTCCCCTCTTATTTACATATATAGATATATAAAATTATACGCACGCTCAATGCCCGCGGCTTGAATTATTTATCGGCGAAAGTTTAGCCGTATTTTCTGACGCATGGCTGAGAAAAAACGACGAGTTTTTCCTTTGTTTAATAGCTACTTGCCCTCCTACGACTTTTCACTAAACACTGTACTTGTAGGATCTAGATTTAGAATTAGTTCGAGATTTGAGAGTTAAATAAAGAGTCGCGATACAAAAAAGAGTAGTATTTTCGTGACGGGTCTTTTGCAATGTTTCGCAATGCACTGCGCAAAATAATATACGTTGGAATTTAAGTGCATGAAAAACTTTTCAGACAAATAAATACTGAAAAATAACCGAACGAAATGCATATTGATTCAAAACTTATTTTACTCTTTTTAAGACTTTAAATATAACAAATTTTCAATTAATATAAAAATAAAATAATAAAAAAATATTAATATACTCAACACCCAGCAAGAAGAAAAAACTATTAACTTGCAATAAAATCTTTCGTAACAAAATTTCCGCCTCACCATTCACACTCCGCAATCAACGACTAAAACGAAACTCATCGATACAAAACCTCGCCGGCGATAGAATTCAGATTTGCCCGCACCCCGGCCCGTCGCTCAAACAAACGCCGCGCTGTCTCCCCCGCACAAAAAATCCAGTCGAATCCTTCAAATAATACACGTACACACGCGACTGACAAAAAGTTCAGCTTCTGCTATTCATTCTAGCGTTTGCACATCGTTTAGCCGCGTTTCGCGATGCGCAAAAAAAGCGGAAAGAGAGCGAAGATCGAAAAAATATATACGTACCGCCCCCGCGGTTATGTGGGTAAGGGGGGAGTCGCTCGGAGGGACGCTGGTTCTCGTTTGCGAGCGAAAGGAGAAAGTCTCCCCAAAAATTGGTCTAATGTTTGCGGGCGCTTCGTGAAAGGGACTAGATTAGGGCTCGCTTTCATGAGTGGCTCGTTTTTTTGGGAAGGAATTGTGCTGCTTCATGAGGGTTTTGTGATCGCGAATTTTTTTTTTGTCTGCGGAGGGTTTAAGTATTCTGTAATGAATGAATTATAAATAGGATGTTTCGAGTTTTTTGTTAGAAATTTTGAGTTTGCGATAATGAAAGTATATTTTTGTGCGGGAGATAATAAGCACGTGTTATCAGACATGAATTCAAATTATGTAGTTATAGTTAGAACTAAAATTCCAACTTTTTCCGCACTTTTCTCAGATTTCTGAGTAGATACGAAGAATAAAGTTTCTTTTGAAATTTACATTTTACAGTTACTTTTGCCAGCTATTCTGGCTTATGAGATCGTGCTAAGACTAAAAACTTTTCATGCAAATATTTACGATGTAGTTTATCAGTAAACTTATAACATTAATTATTATTATTCAAGTAAATTATTAGCAAACTCAAAAAATATTACACTTTCGAATTTTCAAGGCCGATCCGGATTTAAATAACGAACCTTAAATTCTCAAAAATCCTTTTCGTTTAATAAAACAGCTCTCGATCCTCATAACAATAAATCACGTTAAAACGCACCCTACTACATTAACGTAACTAACAAAACAAAAAAAAAGAAGAAAAAAAAATCATCGAGCTCGTTTCATTTCCTATAATTATCTTTTTTTCGGATCTCAGCGCGCTCATCTATATCCAGCCAGCTCCAACAAAGGCCAGCACCGGTCATTCCTCTTCCCACCCCCGATACGTGTCATCACACTCCTCACACCCAGAATCAGCCCCACACAAAAGCCACACACACACACAGAGAATCGTCGTCGTTATTTCCCTGGCGACTCACTCTCTCTTTCTGTTATATCAAAAAAAAAAAAAAAAAAAAAACCCAACAGTGTGCCCCGTGAGCTAAAAGCGCAGGCAGCCCTGGAAGTCGAGGTCTTAGCCGTAGGGGAGCGCAGTGGCGAGGAGCAGCCGGCCACGCCGAGCTGGAGTGTTCAAGGAGAGACCTGACCGCCGGCTGGCCAGCTCAGCAGGAGCAGCCCGCACTGAGCCGAGGCCGCTGAGGTCTCCAGGATGCGACGCAGAGCGAAGCAGCTAGGCCGGCGGCAGCGGCTGATACAGATCCTGCTGCTGCTGCTGCCGGCGGCGGCCCTAGGGGCCCCGGACAACCACGACCTCACCACCGTAAGAGGTAAGATACCTTTTTCTATGTCCTTTAGGATATTCGCTGGAGATTAGGGACCCAAGGGGCGCGTTACGCAAGGTATATACTTGCTTTTATTATACGTGTCTCTTATGCTTTCTTTCTTGCTTTTTTTTATTGAGGTGTAAGGACCCTCGCTGTTTTATCACGTCACCCGCGTGTCTTTTTGTCTCTTACGAACCATTGCATTTTTATAAATTAAGCGCTGAATAAATGGGAGGGTGCGCGAGGTGACGAATGCTTGGGTTATGGGGTTTTTCTTTTTGAGGGAGGGCGGCTAGGGTCGATGAAAGCATTAATGAGCTGGAAAGAGGGTTTCGGGTAAGTCGTGCGTTTTTATTTGACTACGTGGAAATACAATAAGCGTGGATTCTGAAAGGAAATGTACAATCTCAAGGAACATTGGTTACTTGTGTATGTATGCGCTGAGGCTGAAATACACGTGTCTTACAACACTCGGCTTGTTCCACTTGAAATGCAACTTCTCTCCTCTAGTTCAATTTCGTGCCATTCTTTCTAATGAACAATGATGTATTAAATTATGTAGGTTAACTCTCGGGGTCGTTTATGTGCTCCTTTTTTTTCGACCCTTCGTTATATTTTTTTTTTACCTTTTGTTTTCGCCACTTTTCCAGACTGCAATTATTTTATAAGTGTAGCGTATATTCAACCTTGATTACGTGATTCCGTAATTATAATAAATCTGGAAAATAGAATTATTTAACAAGTTTTTACATACCTTACTCGAATGCAAATATCCAACTGTGTTAAGTAAAAAATCGATTTCGATGAACTTATTTTATTCGTTTAAAACTTTTATAATTCAATTTAAATCACTAGCAATATATTATTCAAGTTTTATATTTCTTCCTTTCTTCGTATTAAATTTTTCATAATAACAAAACATTCGCAATAAATTTTATGTTACGTTCAAAATGTATTAAGAGTTTTAATTAAATAAAATAAAATTAATTTTTAGTAGAAAGTTTACAAATTTTTGGTTGCAAGTTGAATGAATAGAGCTACCGAAATAAATATTTTAAAAATGTTTATTATTTTAGCGTAATTTTTTATCGTTATTTAATTTATATAATTTTAAATTTTGTGTATATCATGAGCTACATTTTTTACAACTTGTTATTTCTCTTATTTTATTCCGAATAACGACCTATCTTCTTGAAGCGTTATAGACGTATAAAATCCATGTTTCTCAGCTAAAGTTGAAGTAAGCGGAAGAGCTTGAGCGGCAGTTAAAATTACGGCATAATTTAACAATTCATCAAGCATAATTAATGACATTGTGAAAATTATCTTATTTCAATTACCATCTTCACGCTTCTTTGTTACCCTTTCTTTTGTCTGGAAGCTTTTAACTTTCTTTTTCAGATTATTCTTTGTACTATCGCTATTGTAATTAGAGCTTTGTTTTTATAAAGAAAATATAGTTTTGTGTGTTGTAATTTTAAATAACTTTGATAAATAATCTCTGAAATTAATACAAAAACAAATTTTTAAATTTATTTCTTTTAAAATACGAAACTATATATATTTTTTTATTTTTTATATCCCACAACGTGTTGACGGTTTTAAATAAATAGATTTAAAAATACAGAGTATGAACAAACGGAAACAATTTGATTTTTTAAGAGAAAAACCACATCCGTTCCAATCTCAATTTTAACAATACAGTATATCCTTTGCAGCACGTTCACTCAATAAAAAAAATGTTTCGCTCAATTTACCTTCCCCCGCATTTTATTAATTACATTGTTTAGATTATACACCGGGTTTATCGTTTCTAGTGCTCCTAGAGAACGTATAGAATTCACTTTGAACAGTTTATTCTATTTACGATTCTGGTTTCCGCTGCGCGCCAAATTGAATTAACACATTGCTGGGAGCGAAACCCAAATTTTAATTAAAGAAAATTTATGACGCGAGCGTGAGATGTTTGTTGATTCGAACAAACAACAGCCCCGGATGTTTATCAGATATATAATGCACGTTAAAACAAGCTGTTTACAGATATCATAACAACATCCAATAGTACAATACAACTTTCAGCTAGTGCACGCGTCAAATAAAGAAAAAAAATATGACTCGTCTCTATAGAAACGCCGAAAAAGTAAGATATAGATTCGACGTCAGGATAATTTCGTTTCAATATGTATGAGCCGGGCTTTTCTATATTTTCTGCCCGCCGTGGCTGTATGTCGAAAATTCACGCAATGCCTTGAATTCGGTTTACATATAGGACGGGCAGGTATAATGGCCGAATCCACCCCGAGCGTTTTGGATTTTGTCGCAGTCATACCGGGCGCTATTGCTGTTATTGATAAAACCTCCCGTCATGTGAGAAATCGATCGCCGCCGAACAAGTGTGTAATAATCGTAAATATCGAATGGAATTTCGCGCTGGGGAGTAATGTAAATAAATTGTATTGTGAAAAAATGAAAGCTTATATCGCACCTGCATCCCGCTTGCCGATATAATAGAAAAATCTAAAAATCGCTTTTACCTCTAAAGTGCTCTTTAAATAATCGACTACCCATAAAACAATCTTGGTAAAATCGCAGGAAGAAAGCCTGATCGTTAGATTTATACGAAAATTCCTTAAGCTCTTTTCCGCAGTCTCGCCGAGTAGTTCGTCCAAGAGAGAGAGAAGGAAAAAAGTATCCGAACTTCGCTTCGCCAAGATCTTTCCCACACGTGTAAATATACGGCACAGTTGGCCGCGCGCGCATTAATGCGCCTGCCGCCTATATACCTATATACATAGGGGCGCATCCTCGGCTGCTTCCAGAGTAGCGCGAAAAAGTGCCCAGCTCTTTAAATATGAAAGAAGAGCCAGTGGAGAAACTTGGCCCCGCTCCGTAAAGAGGCCAAAAGTTTATCCTGGACTTTTCAAGGGAGCGACGCACTTCTTCTCGCTTCGAACTTCCAGCTTTTTATCTGCGCTCTAGGTGTGGCTTGCGCTATGCTTATCTCGCTCTCTCGAGTGCGGACGACGCGCTAGCTCAAACATTTGCGGTTTCAGCAGCGTCAATGGACACTCGCCGGAGCGAGTAGGTTAAACAGAGCTGGACGGAATAACGAAGCTTCCGCGAAAGCCGCGCCTAGACTCATCGGTACTTGTCTCGCGTGCCCTGCAAGCTCTTTTTCCGGCGGGAGAGAGATAGAGCGAGGAGAGAATGGGCTGACTGCTGCACTCGTAGCTTTTTTCAGATTGACTTTTTTACGATTTCGAAAAATACGCGGGGAGCACGCTATGCTTTGGAGTTTGAGCTCGGGAGGAAAGTGGATTTCTTAAGCTGTTACTCTTAATAGAGATTTTTCTTGTTAGCTGTTGAGAGTTATTTTGTAATTAAATCTGTCTGAACAGAGAGCTTTTTTTAAGAACGAGGTAAAAAATTTTAGAAAGAAATAGTTCAATACCTGCGCTTTAAAACGAATATTTATAAACATAGGGAAGATTTTAAGTTTTCTTAAATTATTTTTCTGTGATTATATTTGAGTCAAAATATAGAATGAATTAGAAACACTTTTTACTTCAAACTGAAAGTATTTTAATTTTATATTTCCATGCATATGTAGGTGAGAGTGAAAAATGAAAGAGTATTTAAATGCAAAGTTCTCTAGGACAATTTAAAATGTTAATTACTGCTAATTGAATGAGTTTTCTTCGATTTTAACTGAAACTGTTCCATATATTACTACTAAATTTATCACGGCAATGAATAAAGTAATAAACTACATTCAAAAACATAAAAAATGACTACTATTAAAACCATTGAAGAATAATAATAATGCAGAGCATTGCAAGCAATACGTATGAATGAACTGCAATACAATTTTAAAAATATTATTAAATAACTTTTAGTGTTAAAATTTATTTACTAAAGATGTATTATTAGGATTTTTATTTTTTTTTCAATATAATTCTGAATTAATTATTAAAATTGAGATTCTTAAGTAAAGCAGGTGTGAAAATCTCCACTTCTATAATTTCTCATTAAGCATAAAGACTTTGTGAAGGTAGTAGCAAACATCGACAGACGGTTTCGTATTTAAGACATCAAGTACGTATATAAGAAAAAAATCGAATATTCAATAATTTGTAAAATTCTCGCTTAAACTAAAGTAGAAAACTAAACTATTAACTAAAGTAAAGTAAAGAATTGAAATAGGAAATTTCATTTTTAAAACAGAATACTATAAACTCGACTTTTTGCATAAGTTTTTCGTGTGCTAAGTCCGTGAATTTGAAACTGTGCGGTAAGTAAAAAACCCGTGCGCTAAGAACTTTACTTCACGTACTGTGTCCAATTTTAGTGTTAATTACTAAGTTTAGCGTACTCAAAACTTACATAAAATATAAGTATATGTAACATATGCAGCAAGTGTTTTTTGGGGTCGAGTATTTGTTGACAAATTTTACGTATACGTAAAACATCTGTTTAGTGCACTGGAATGTACTATTTATGATGGCCATGTTTTTCAACTTCTAGTTTAAAGTTTAGAGTTCATCGGATAATATTTTATTCTATTTTATTTTTATTTTTACATTTGCGAAAAACGCTTCAATTCATTTCAAATTTTTAGAAAGCATAATACAATAGTGTTTTTGGCTAGTTTCATATTTACTCATAATATTGAAGTTTTTTTTAATTATTAAGTGGTGGTATATAAAAAAAACTAAGTACTTTTTAAAAATTAAGAATCCATGTTAAAGTTTATTCATCATAAAGAGTAATTTTATCAAATCAAGAAATTTACTCCGTATACAAAATGTTCGATAAAGAATACATTTTAAGATAAATTTACTCTTTAATTTTTAGAAAGTAAGATTGCACATTCCTTTTACTGATATCGATTTTTAAAATTGTATGCTTCTGCTTAAATTTCAATATTCCTTAATGCGGTTGAATTCATTTGTTTCTAAATGCTTATAAAATCAATATCTGACCGTGGGCATTTCCTAGCGAAAGAATATTTCACATATTTCATATATTTCTATACATTTTCCTACATTTCTATACATTTTGTTACAGTTTCTGAACTTTTGAACGAAAACACATGAAAACATGTGTTTTAAAATAGCATAACACATAAAATTGTATGAGAACTCTTCGAACTGCGATCTTTTTTATTCGCGGGATAAACTACATGCACGTTGTTATTTTTTTTACTGTAGCGTTGACATAATATCAAGGACAGCTAACAAAGGCTTTCTAGAATATAAAAAAGTGAAATATTAATAAACTCGATGATCGTTTAAAAAACGCATAAACAAATTTTTAATTTAAACATGCATATACATTACATATATAGGAGCGATAAATTAATTTACAGCAAGCTGCAAGTCAATAAATTAACACAGGTGATTTGTTATTTACACGACTTATTCTTATAGTATTTACGGATTTAGTTTTCTAATTATTTCAAATAATATGGATTTTAATAAAGTCCAATGAGATAGAACCTAGAATATGTATTGTGTACATTTTTTCCGACTATGTATAAAGTATCCACTAGGATCATTATTTTCTACATTAGATTGAATTCAGACGTCCTTTAGACTATTTCAGTCTCTACCCAGACAAGGCAATTACATTCTTTTAATTGCAGATAAACACATCCTCACAGACTCCATTCCATCACCTACGCCCAATACACCACTTGTCGACATCAGCCTCGGCAAAACAACGCCTCCAGAAATCATAAACTCGCGTGTATCAACACCTTCAATCTTGCTAATTAACCGACCCAGCGGAACGATTCCGCAAGCTCCCCCAGTTTTTCTCTCCTCTCTCACGGGAGACAGACTCGCGCACGTGCGCCTGGCTCCGATGTATACGCCAGGGATGCGCTGCGTTATCAATCTTCCTGTGTATGATATTTTCGGCTGCTGTCCTCGTTTGCCGTCGCGTCGTAGATTACGACTCGTGACGCCGCTGCGAGATTAAGAGTCTTGGGAGAGCTTAGCCGGCTGCTGTGGCGTTGACGGCCTGCCTGATGAATGTTGATGGGAGCCTGATGGTTTATGATCGTGTTTATTAGGTTAGCCGTGCTTCGGGCCGAGAGAGAGGAGGGAGATAACCGCAAAATCGCGCTCTCGCTGCGAGAGCGGCCACTTTTAATCGAGTTTGCGATTAGTTGGCTTGTGTGAGGGCTCAGCGCTGTTGGAAGATTGTGCGTTGTTATTGTGATGTTTCTGAAATATTGTGGAAGAATTAGTTTGTAGGTGGTTTTATATATATAAAAGGAATGTTCTTTTTTAAAAGGAAATGTAATTATTTTTATTTTGTTTCGCCCATACTTTAATTATTTATAAAGGGTATATTCTTGCCTGAAAATTAAGCGAATATACTACATGATATCCGAAATGTCATCTGCAAGTTCTCAAGTAGCTGTGCATAATCGTGTTACACCTACTTAGCTAAATTTTAGACGATATCTGGAATTTTGTCTAATATGCATAACTACGTTGCAAGAAGAAGCATAAATCATCAAGGTTAAATTAATTTTTTAATAATGATGAATACACCTTAATTCCAACTGCAGATAAAAAAGGTAATTACACTGACTAACGACATTCACTCATCCGAACGTTATTAAGAACCTCTTCACTACACTCTCGACAATTCATTAACCATAATTCATAAATCCCCGGAGAACCCAGCCTTCTCCTCCTGCAGCTCTCCGCCTCTCAGAATCTCTGATACAGTTTTATTATTCGGCTCCTCGAACTCTCCCAACCATTAAATTGAAAGCCCATCAGTCAGCTGGCGCTTTAATTAAAAACATTCTGCTACAATCGCGCAGCGAGTCGCAAGGCTCTAGCAACACCGGTAATACTTTTAATTTGACTCTCGTCGAGGAGTCCTCGGAGCGCGGTATAGAGCCGCGCGGACTCTCGAAAATCTTCATTAGCCAGTTTTGACCCTCCATCTCGCTCTCGGAACAAAGAGAGCGGGCGAAAAAAGCGAGAGAATCCGTACACTTAATTACCCCGGCGGAGACGTCATTTTTTAAGAGTTACGCGTTGCATGCTCTGACACACAGAGGCACACGTGTATACGGGACTATAGTGCGGGTCTTTTATCAGGCGCGGGCGGCAACGCTGTGTAATTAGGACACACCCTGAGGCGAGTCCGCGTGCCTGAAAATAGGTGCGCGCATGCTCCTCGAGAAAATGTGTATATAGCTGTGTGGGTGTCGCTACAAAAGTACACGCGTTCTGCGGGATATCCCTCCAAGAAGAGCTGCTTGTGCTTTGTGAATATATGTGGCTTATACGCGCCGAGGAGATCGTGGATCTGCATTGGAATTGACTCTGTGTGCTTACTCATGCATATTTATGCGGCGGTGTCAAACTCCGAACGTTATTGCAATGTTGCGTTATGCGGGGTTATTGAGAGACGAGACTGGAAATATTATTATTTTTTTCTGGAAAATAGATTTTATGTGGTATGGATGAGAGAAAGGATGAAAGTACTGCGAAAATCAATATTGAATCTCCCTTTCGTTTGATCAGGGGAGCTCTTGGAACATCTAGAAGGAAAGAACCTCTTTTCACATTCTCTTACACCATATTTTTCAATTTCGTAAAAATGAAAATTGTAGCTACTGCGCGCTCGGGTATAATAAGAACCCCGATTCCAGCCGCAAAGTGAAAACGTAACAAAATTCAGCATCCAGAGTAATAACGCAAACTAAAAGTCCGGCATAAACAAACTCGGCCGACAATGGGCAAAATTCATCAAAAAAGTCCAAACTTCCCCGCAGCTGCAGCGGCTCCCTTTGTCCCGTCCTTCTCGGCAAAGCCACAACATCAAAACACAAATCCACGTCGCTCAGCGCGTCGCAACGCGGGCTCATTGTTTCCGGGGTAGGCGCGGAAAAGAGAAAGCCAGAAGCCCGGCAACGCGCGATTATCCAGCCGACCTCTTCCTTTGCACGCCTAGTTTTCAAATTGGAGCTTCCGTTAGGATCGGCCCTAATTCAGCCCCGGCGTTGCCCACATAAATTAGCGCTGTCGGCTTTGCTTTTCTACGTGTGTGTGTGTGTGTGTGTGTGTGTGCTCTTTGAGCTAATAATCGAGTCTCGTTCAATTGCGCAGTTGGATCGGATGTTTGTTTATGGTAAAAGGTAAACTGAGCGTGGGCGTGTGATGATTAACGGCGTTTTTCGTTTGACCGAGTCTGGAGCGCGGGTGATCGTTTCGGGGAAGTTTCTTTGAATTGAGTGGGCCCGTTTGTTTGTTTTAAGTAGATTTATGTGGAAGGAGGATATTTAGGGCTGAAGGTTTTTTTTGAGGGATATTTTTTACTGTCAGGATTATGACAAGTGGGGGTAATTGTTTGAGCTTCATTAAATATTTTGAGAAGGGTCGCTGTTTGTGACTTGATGTAATTTTATAACTTTTCAAACACTTGTATTTTTAATGATGTGTCCTTTGGAACAGGAATTTACCGAAGTTCGACAGATGTGCTTTAAATAAAACAATGTTAAAACTTATGCCAAAGTGTTGCCAAAAAAATGAAATTTATTCATATTTCTTCAATAATGCAAAGCAATGATCGTTTTTTCTTTTTTTCAAAAGAAATAATATTTTGCAAAATATTAAATTGATTTAGAATGTATAAAATAATGTAATAGTACATAGTTACAAAAATTTCCATTCTCTATTTACAGAATCCGAAAAAATGCTGTAGAACTAATCAAAATTCTTGTCTTACCATCAGTTTTTGGTTAACACCAGCACTTCAATAGTTTCGAATTTTAAGCATCGACTGAATATATATATTTTTTTTTTTTTAATCAAGTTTATACCATTTTGGGGGTCTGAAGCTCTCTCATATAAAATTCATGAAGTTACCAGAAAGTTAATAAAGGAAAACAAAGAAATATCACGCCGGTGAAAAAGACCATTTTCGGGCAATCATTTTCTGTCAAGCTTTTCGAATAAGTCCACTATAATACACATGAATGCAGGTTTAATATTGCGTTCATTTATCTATATAAAACTTGTTCTTTTTGATCTTGGTCATATGTTTCAATATAATCCGTTAATTTTGCAATATCACGAGAAAATTATAAAAGAAAATTCATAAAGCATTTATATAGATTTGATAGAAATATTTTAAATATTAAAAATAAAAACTTTATACAGTTTACTTTACAACATTTTTATATACATACAAATTTTATTAATTTTTTTCCACCTGTAGGCTCTCATGAGATTTGACAGATGTACCAGAATCAATAATAATAATTAAAATAAACTTTTAAAAACTATTAATATTTCTGGATAATAATTTTTTTTAATACACTTTGATATTATTTTAATAAAATTAAAAATGAAAAGAGACGGAAAGGATAAGTCCAGAATTGATCCAGTTCCCATATAAGTTTTTAGAACAACTCATAAGCTTCACTAATTTGCATCGAGAGAAAGAGAGCCATGATTATATTAGCACTTAGAGCTAACATGAATTAGTCGAGTATTAGTTTTCAACCAGTTTTCTCGTATCTCTGATGCACATATATATAATCATTAAAATAGTTATTTCCAACACAAGTACGGTAAAGTGATTTTAACCTCATGTTTACGCACGAGCAAAGCGAGTGCGGAAAGTTTACACGAGGTTAAAATCACTTTATCGCTTATGCATCGTATATAATTTTTTGACACGACGTGCGGAAAGCAAAGTTTTAACGCACGCGTTTCCGATTGAGCGAGCAGGAAAACAAACTTCCCGCACGCCGTGTGAAAAAATCAATTTTTTTTAAAAACGCAAACAATTGATTTACACAATTACAAATACATCCCCTCGCAGTGACCAAACATTCGCAATACCCACCACACACTGGCACGTCTCTCCATTCTCTCTGCGCAAATCCCGATAATTATGTAACGTCCGAAAAAAATCGCCCCCTGCTTCCCTTAACGTACTCCCCATCAAAGCTTTTACGAGGAAACGAGCTCTTACGACACGCGCGTACGCGCATAGTACGCCTTATTAGCCCAACGTCCTCCCTGCCCTCTTAATAAAATTTAACCACCCTGCGATTTCCCACCCGCCTCCCCCACTAACATCACAGCCCCGCGAAAAAAGAGCAGGAGCACAGAAAAAACGAAAATTCCGTGGCCCCCTTTGTACGTGCTAATCAAACGGGCGAGAGCCGAGCAACGCTCCTCGAGAGGCCCTCGCTCTCGATGGTGCAAAGAAAAAAGCGAGAGGGAAAATCGAGAGAGAGAGAGAGAGCAGCATCGTTCTATATACTGAAGAGGAGCCCGGGCTCTTTACGGGCGCTGCGCGCGAAACAGCTCGAGAGGCCGACTCTCCACTTTCCCATTCATTCGGCTGGATTCGCGCTAAAGCTACACAGGGCCGAGCTCCTGCCTGGACTAAAGGGGGACAAGTGAATGAGGGCTCGGACTAAAGAAACAATTGCGATCAAAGGCGAGAGCCGCTGCACGGGGCTGATTAAGTTTATTCGAGCTTTTCGAAGAAATTTCGCGCGGACACCGGATTCATGAATATTTAGCCGCGGCTAGGGTTTTTGCTGTGGGTGAGCGGCGGTTGCTGAATCGGAATTTAATGAATTCATGAAATTAAATTTATTTTAATGAATTCGTTCTTTATCGGATTCGAATTGTGTTCTTGTGAGCGTATGGTGTCGGGCGATTCGGATGGAAAGCTGAATTTAATTAACGAATTTGTTATTAAAGTTTAATTAAGCGACCTGAGGTGCTTCTGATATGGAAATTTTTAATAAACAGTAATTATTTTTATATCAAATTTTGAAATGTTTGCCCCCCGAGAGAGAATCGAATATTAGGCGTTAACGAAGGCCCTTTCAAATTGGATTTTAAAAGATATGAAATGAAAGTTATTAGGCTATCTGAGGAAATTTGAAAATTTAATACATTAAATTTAAAAAAAATGTCTTAAAAGGATATTAAAGCTCAGACTACAAAGAGGCTATCTTTATGAAGACAGGCATATGAAATCGTAACGCTGTACATTACGTCTAAGAAGGCTTAACAATGCATCTCCCGGCGCGGCATCGATCGCGGTTTACCTAGGCAAACTTCAAAATTTCCATTAATTCGATCTCCGAAAACAATGGAATCAGAATCCCTTCATTGTAAGCAAGCTTATTGTTCCAATTCGATTATTTCCAAACTCCATCTCAACAATTTCTTTTTACAAGACAGTATACCCACTATTAAATTGCTACCATCAGCAACGAATACAAAACATAAAGCAAGCATACACGCGTATACCATTGCAAAACTAGAAATTTCAAGCGAAAAAGAAAGAAGTACAGCACAGAGTCTGCCGAAGAGAAAAAGCGTGAATGGCTCGGCGATGCACGGGTCACTGCTTTAATCTCGCGATTCATCCCTGTCAGTGGAATTTTCGCAATTGTTTGGGAGAGCGCCGGCCGAGCCAAGGCTTTCCTCCGATCGAGATTTTCAATGGGGAAATTTATCAAAGGTAAACCTCAAAAATGGATCTATCCAATTCGTGGAAAACGCCGCTTTTTTTCTCGGCGAGCTGTTCATTTTTTGGAGCGAGCTGCAATAATTGAACTATGCGCTTCCCGAGTATTATCAGATTGGCCTCGAGTTTTATTTTAAATAAATGTTTTTCCGTTGGGTTTTTCTTTGTTATGAGAAGCGAACGAATTTGTTTTATTCGTAGTTTGAGAGAATTTATCGGGTTCGATGTTTCTTTTTATATACGGGAGCTATTATTTGGATCACAGATTATTTTGTAAGCTAGATGAAAAAGATCTAAGATTATTTTTTAGTTATTCTTTATTTTTCCGAAAAACTGCTTCTTTTGGACAAATCAAACTGTGATTGTATCATTTCGAAAATAAATTTCTATAATTGCTCAGAATTGATTTTCAAATTGTAATTAGATTGCAAATGAACCAATGAAAAATGCTTAATCACAATGTAAGTTCGATTGAAAACACAAAGCAGAAGTGTAACTTTGATTTCTATTTAAAAGTTAAATAAAAGTTTTCTGTTAAACTATTCTCATTAGGTCGAAACTATTCATAGCTTTTAGTGCAGGTGGATAAATTAACTTTGATAAAAATAATTTTGACTCTATTTAAGTATTTTTCTCTTTTTAATAGGAAAACAATATATGATAAAACTTTACCTATTTTAGAAAACCAAATATTTTTTCATTATACCATATATTTTTAATAATATTTAGAGTGTATATACTCTACAAATCTGAATATATATTTTAACAATTCTTCTTTAAAAACTACACGTAAGGAGAATCTCGACCCGAATTTTCGACATGTATATATCTGTATAGCTCACTATCTATCGCGCCTATGCAATCTATATATTACATCTTTCTTGTATTAAAAGCCTTTCATATTGAATAATGTTTGTGACTAAAATAGATAGTAAAGTTTAAAAATAACTTTTTCTCATTTAGGAGGCTAGTGACCCAATGTTTACTACTACTAAAACAGGAATACTATTGATACTTGAATAGAATAAGTATCTCTATGGTAGAAAATTAACTAGAATATGACCAGATATGTTATTTAGTTTAATGCTAATTCTAGTTAATTTTCTTCTAGGGTAATATAAAAAATCCTCTTCGTATTCATTGCTAGAACTTTCACGACTACATAAGTAGATTCTAACAGAGTTCGGTAGCTAACTAGCATTTACCTCATCAATCAAAAACGCTAATTACAAGAAAAAAAACCAGTGAACAATCCCTCTCAATGCAAACCAAATTCCACCTACATTAACAAGCCGCAAAACTCAACAGCCATCGAAGAAAAGTCGCTTAATCAAAGCCCAAAAACACCTTTCCCCCAACATCCTCAACACTTCCTCTCCCAGCCTCCACCCTTCCTACAAACCACAAAGCCGAACTCCTCTCCTCTCGCAAAGCGAGCCTACAAAAGTCACCCCATCCCTAATACCAAGCCTTATCCTCAAGCCAAGGGGCGTACGAATCAAACCTCGAAACACAAGAAGCCACCCTCTCGCAGCAGCGGCGACGATAATTACGGGAAAGACATTCACGAGCGCGTATACACATGCTCTCCCCCTCGGGCCGGAAGATAAATAGGCAGCAGCGCGCGCGCGCGCGCTCGAACTTTTCGTCGTAAAGCCAGCTCGATATATCGCGCCGCCTGGCACCCAGAGAGCTGGATTATTGACACGAGCGCGCACGCGCGCGTCTAATATGCCGCTGGCTTGGATGGTTAAGGTAGTTCTGGGAGGATGGGGGATAGCTTGGCCGAGATGAGTTTACGTGGGTTTTCGGCTTCCGGGTGATTATGCGATGGGTTTCCGAAATTTTTGGGTGAGAGTGGTTTACGGCTGGAGAGTGGTGGTGCTTTTTTCTTGTAAATTATTGGGTTGATATTTATGGGGGAGGTGTGGACTTGTTTTACGATTGATTCTGTAGGTATTGTAGAGCGGTTTTTATAATTTTTTAAAAACAAATGTATGGGATAAAGTTGTAGATAGAAGATCGAATGAGTCATATGATAGTTTGAATATTTTGTAATTTTAGTAATACTCGGAACATAGATTACGATTGAGAGTGTTCATAATTCTTTTAATAAATATAAAAGATAAACTTTTTAAAACCAGAAACAAAAAATATATTGATTGTAAAAACAAATCATCTAAAAATAATTTACTGTTCTAGATAATACCTTGTATGGTTTTCAATTTCCTTTTTATTTTTTTTCAATTTTCTTGGATCGATTGTAAGAACGACCGATATTTGACTATTTAGATAAGCTTCTGGAAACACAAACAAAGAAATGTTTACACTACCGCATGTCTATCAGAGTTGCAAAGTAACAGATTTAAACACTTCTTCCCCCTATCATAAAGTAAACAGGAATGAAATGACAAGTGTTTGGATAACAAGTGTTAAGCAGGATTTTCTTTGTTATTCCAATTTTTGTGTTCCATTGAAATGATTATATTTAAATGTCGAGATTCATAAAAACAATAAATGAAAATATACGAAAATTTAAAAAACAAATTGAACTCAATTGGCAATTTAATATTTAAAATGCAGAAAAATGAAACATAAGAATAAATAATTTTAAAAACTGATAATCGCTTGTTTTGACTGTTTTTATCTATAAAAATGGGATGAATAATAATAAATTATAATAAACAATAATAAACGATAATTTTTGTTAGGAAGGACGGGTAGGAATCGGTAAAATAATTCTCAACAATTCAAAAACAGCAGAAACTTATCAAGTTTTATGAAAGATTTTATGGCTGTTTTTAGTCTAAGAAAGCAGCGTAAAACATAATTTAGAGCTAAGCCTACATACTTTACTTTTATTTTATCGTTTACTTTAAGGCACGCGATATTATAAAGGCATCTATTGATGGGCAGAGAAGTTGCTCAAGGTAGGCGAGCTTCATAATTTCCTCTTTATTTTCTCCTAAAGAGCAGGTGCCACGAAAAAGGTTACAAGAAAAGTCTATTAAAACTTTAATAGGATTGAAACAGAAAGTTAATCAAATTCGACACTTTTGTAATTATCGGAATTATATTCTTACAGTTTAAGCTAACAATTGCTTTTACTAAATTTGTATACTTCTTTGTAATTAAAATTTGAAAACTAAATTTAAATAAAGTAGATGAGTCTTAAGGAAATTTGATTGTGACTTAATTTTTAATAAAACTTTTATCTGTAAAATATATTAAAGTTCATACGCATATTCTGATAAAATTAATATCATTTTAAACTTTAGAATACCATCAAAATATTTTAAAAGTACAACATGAGAGTATTCCTTTTTACGATTTCAAATTTAATCTTTCTTGTTCTACAAAGTTTTCTCTGTACGCTTACTTAATAAGTTTGAAGCGTATGAAATTTCTTGCTTTCACAAAACAATGTAAATAATAAAATAAGGAAATCATTCCTGCAAAACAAAGGAAAACATAAAAAACAGAATGCATTAAATTAGAGCCTAAGTTTTCCGCAAAAAACTTGTAATCTAGAAGCCACCATTCAACTCTAAAAAGCCGCACCCGCATGCATCAGCCACTCAGCCAAGCCAAAAAGCACAAGAATAACTCCGGAATAAGCGTAGGCATGCATGCGGAAAGCCGCATAAGTAAAACACAGTCCATGGAATAATGCACGTGTTGCTGTACCCACGCCCGGAAAAGCGAAACCATGCGGGCTGCAAGAAAAAAAAAAAACAATTTGTCGAGCGCAGGGGAGGAGTGGCTGATAAAGTTGGGACAAAGCCGACAAGCGAAGGGGCGCTCGAGCAGTAGGGCAGATAAAATCGGAAAGCGATAGGATGACTCAGCTGGAAATTGAAGTGTTTAGCAGCAGGGCGAATTTAGCGGCGCATTCAAAACTTTGCGCTCGCAAAATAATGGAATGCGCCTGGGATTTTGGGGATTAATATACTGCAGCGGCCGAAGTTTGTTAGCCGGGGCTTTAATTATCGTCCCGCAGTTTGCTAATGTTCATCAAGAAAATGAGTTTTCGCTTTCACGGATATGAGGGCTGGATTTTTATCTTGAACGATGCGGCTTTTCAGTATTTTCACGGGCTGCGTCGAATTTAGATGGGCGATGCAGTTAAAGAATGTAGCCGCGATTTCCAGTTTAATGCGAGGTCACGCCGGGGGCTAGACAATTCATCATTTACCCTCATTTGGATTCCAGCGGTGCGCGATTCACAAATAAGTACAAATGAGCGCCGGCCGTTAAGAAGGAAATTGGGCAATCTAATCGGACTGAATATCTGAACGGTCGTTTTTGTAAATACTTGGTGGGTATGGAAAAAGTATATTCAATTGGGATGATTATGATAATCGATATTGGGCTATTCTTTTTTCGCAATTATTATTGCTGCTTGGCTCAGCGGTCTTGGAAGTGGCTCCACCTCAGGAATGCTAGTGTGCAGTTTCTTATATGGGTACCGCACTTTTGACATTGCTGATTTGTTACGGTGATTAGATTTAATAAGAGCAGGATTGAAAATTAAATGGATCCTTATTAAGATCTAATTTGGTGTTTTTATTATTGCTTTATTCAATTTTTTACTCGGAAATAAATAATTTCTGTATCCACTTGAATTTACGAACACTTATTTATAAATATTGGAAAGCTAATCTTCAAGCGCATTAGCTACAACTAATCTTGTCTTAAAATATTACACAATTTTCCAACAACAACTAAAAATAGAAGAAAGAAAGAAACAGTCGCAGCCTAAATCCTCCCCTTAAGGTCATCCTCGAAAACAGCAGCCGACAAAGTTCCCCACCCGCCCCCAAAATCCCAGTCGCTCCAGCAAAACAAACTTCAGCCCAGCTCCGTCAACTTTTCCTCTTAAATAAAGTAGAAAAAAGAAAGCTCGCCACCGCAAGCTCACCACACGGCAGACGCAAGCATCGAGTAATCCCAGCAGCGGCAGATTAAACGGGGTATCTTACTGATAGCATTATCGCTCGCCGCTACTCGCTTGGCATAATCCGCTTCCGTTTCCGGCCTCGCGCTTGGTTACGCGCTTCTCCGCGTATTACGCTCGCCGTGGAATTAGCAGAGCGGCCAAGCAATTTTTTTTTTTTTTTAGAACTCCCCTCTCCGGCTCTAATATCAATCCCGGTGGAAACGGCGATTAATGCGGCTGCGCGCGCGCCCGTGAATTATTCATCGAGCTTGCACGTATGGGCGTAAGGCGAGCGCGGAGCTTTGATGGGAGCAGAGGATAAGGTCTGATGGTTGGAGTGTATATATAAGCTGGGAGTGCTGGAGATATGGAGGAGTGGATCTGGGTGGACTGAGGAGGCAGACGTGTCGATTTTTTTTATGTTGGTGCTGGTGAGGTGTAGTTGCACACGAGTTAGTACGATGAGTGTTTGGACGCTGCTTTTGTGGTTCAGTTTTGAGTGATTGAAGTTTTTTTTTTTTGATAAACGTTGGTGTTACGTATTTTATTTTAATCTTTTTTTTTATGTGACCTTTAATTGCGATGGGATACTGAAGATTTAAAGAAAAATTTATTATTATGGAGAAATTGCGTTTGATTGTGATTAAATTAATATTTGATTAAAAAGTTTCCGCAGCGCAATATCTATAACGAAGCCGATTTATTAGCAAGTCTAAATTAATTAAATTTTCATATTATGGAAATAGTCATGGCATTACACCGCTAGGCTAAATTAAATGTAAAAGAAGTTCTAAAAATTATATGTATAATCTTTTACGTTTACCACTGCAGTTGGAGGCTGGAAAAAGAACGAGAATCACAAGCGGAAAGTGAGAGCTTTATAATGCTTTTGCTGCAGGCTCTTGAAAATTAAGGGGTTGGAATTAACAGCAGCACTCTCGGATGATGAGTCTTTTTTTCTACAAATTTTTTTAACCCCTAAATTATTGCCAGAGATTTACGATTGTTGTGTAAAAAAAAATAGTTCTTAAAAAACCGTGTGGCTAGCTTATTTTCAAGCATAGTTATAATCATCATGACGTCATTTAACATTTTTATTAATTCGTTAACTACGTGTAGAAAATTTATTTCTTGAATATTTTATTTTTAATATGTGCAATAAATAAAGTAATTTTAGAATTATTAAGAACAACTTACTGTTTCCACATGATTGTTTTTATATTACGAGAATTTTAGAAACTTTCTTTAATTTTGAAATTGTCTGCAATGTTATCATGTTCTTAAAATAATCCTCTCCGGGAATAGCCAGCCTGTAAAATTACTTTTTAGGCCCAAACAAGAATAACTGCTATTTTATAAAGTTTTATAGTGTATAGCATAAATTTTTAACATATCATTGTACATTTATTTTTGTCAGATGGCCAGAGTGGCTAAAAATAGATCGAGTGCATCAAGTAATTTTAGACCGCCACTCTGACTATACATGCTGTATAAAACAAATATTTTCTTACGTTTTCACTTGCAAGCAATCTAATATTAAATAGACGACATGGCAACCGCATTAAATAAGTTTTAAATTATTATAAAAAAAATTATAAAAGACCATAGTGTGCTCATCAAGGTCACCAAAATCGCATTGCACTTGTTTTCATCCATACCGCAATTCAACACCACCAATCACTCGTAATCACCCAATCCAGCACTACCAACCCGCTCTCACACTAACCCCGGCGCTGGAAAAAGGCGTACACCCTATACACGTAGCTCTGCAGTACGTGTCTTGCATACGGCTCTGGGCACAGAGAGCTAGGCTCACGGTCGATGAAGACGCATTCGAGGAAGAAAGTAAGGCGTCTCGTTCCCATTCCCGCCCATTGGCAGACTCGCGCCTGGATTTTCCAGACTGCGAGGCGCGCGGAGAGGAAGAATATAAGGCATTCCGCGGAGCCGGCGCGTGCTTTCACGATTTTTCGAGAGGGCCGAGGCTCCGAGGGATTAGGGACGAGTCGCGGCGGTTTAGCCGCTGGAGATCCGCTGGGAACTTTGCTGGTTAAATTTTTATACGTGGATGTTTTTTTTCGGGCGGGTTTGTTGGGAAATTGGGTGGGAGTCGCCTGGAATTTTGGGCGAAAGTTTTTGGCTGGATTAAGTAAGAATGTTGACTTCGGTTTAGTTTTATTTTCGATGTTTATATATATTTGTATTTGTAGTCTTTTTTTCATAATTTGCTGGCAGTTTGCCTTTGGTTTAATAATTATTTTAAATTTTGTATAGATTGTTGATGTTGGAGATATTCATGAGTTTGCAAAGTTTAAAGCAAGTTGCCAAGTTTAATATTGAGAAAAATTTTCGTAATTAATGACAACACAGAATCCTATCGTATTTTTAAATAATTTATATCTATATCTGTAACCTTCCTGAAACCGCCTCCTCTTAAAGTTTTTAACTGGCGATATCTTTTTTTATAACCACGATTCGCTTCGTTTTTACTATTCATAAAAATAAAATATTACTTTAATATATTTACTTTTTTAATAAACAAGTTTTAATGATGTAACTTTGCAACGGTTATATGTAGTGAATATTCTTACAAAACAATTATTTATACTTCTGTATATTAAAAGAACACATTCCCTCACGCCATTTTAATAACTTCAAATCCTACATTTTTCAAAAACTTTATCCACACCCAATAACCCCCAGGAAAAAATGACTATACCGATTTCCAAAAAAAAAGGTTCAAGCCCTGTCAAGCCTCCCAAAGCCAAAATCTCTCCTTGAACTTCCAAACTTGAGGTATTTCAGGAAGCAAAAGGCAGCCGGCCGCGTGCCTCCATGATTTTTCAAAGCTGACTCGGGGAGGATTAAGGGGCGCTGCGGCAGTGCGGCTTCCGGCCAGGGCGCGATTGCCAAGCGGATCGATTTTTATATCGCCCGAGACGGCCGGATCTTGGACTTGAACTAGAGAACTTTTATACACACGCGCTGGATGGATGTATGTATAGCACCTGGGAGGATCGCCGGAGCGCTGTAAATTCTAATGCTAATTTCTGAGCCGGAGGACTTTCGTAGCACTCGTTTTCTTGTCTTTTTTATTGCGGAGAGGCCTGCGATCGATGAGTTTGACGGCTGCCGAAGGAGGGTGGGAATTTTTTATTTCGATCGGGTTCTGGGGGTGGGTTGAAGGAAAGAGGTATGGACGTGCTGAAAAAGTATTTTAAATTTGGGATTTATGTTTTCGAAGAGAAAAACTATTGTAAATGTTGAAAATTTCACTTTATGATTTATTAGAACGATTAATTTAACGTTTTAACGTAATTTTAATATTAATAGATCAGTTTATGGGTTTGACAGAAATAGGGAAAATACTCTAATGCTAAATGATAGATCTACATTGACATAGAGCATCCCCACATCCATATTATAACATAATAGCGTGCCGTGCAAATGTCGGAAAATCAAGCCATGAATATTGAAATCTTTATTCATTATAAATGCAAGAGATCCTCTCGATATTACACAGCAAAAGCCGATAGCACTAGCCTGTGTTACGGGAATGAGAATCCCAAATTTTCGACGATGAGACCTTAATCAGATCGTTTAAGAACGAATAGCCCAATTTTCTTTAAAGCTGCGATCTCGCTGCTTGTTTTTCGCGCTGCCGTTCTAACACCTCCGTTTCTCTACCAAAAATAACCTTTAAACACCTTTCCTTTTTCTGAAAATCCTATATTTTTCAGCGAAAGTGAGCCTTGTAACTCCCCGCCTAACGCTTTTTATAATTCAACACGACAACGTGTTTTGCATAATTCCACGTACTCCTCGCAGGGGACCCAGATTATTATAATATTACCACGAAAAAAGCAACAATCTCACAAGATCTATAAAAAAAAAACCTGATCGAACCTCCATTATTCCAGCTGAGCCTACCCACGCTTTTTTCCACACTTTCTCCACCAGCACAAAAAGCCGCCCAAGTAGCAACCAGAATACTAAAAAGCAGTCTTAATACACACCGCTCTTGTAATACCCCCTTGAATCTAGATCGAGCGCACAACGAGGCAGATGGTGATAAAAGACGATTTCGAGCTCGCGGCCGTCTTTATGCAGCGGCTCGGTTCGAGTCAAACAAACGTATACACGCGTCGCAGTAGTAAAGGCCCCGCAAGCGTCAGACGAGATTTCTGAAGGACGCTGCCTGCTGTTTCTTCGTGCGCTGGGTTTGTTTAATCGATAGTTCAGCACTTAAGGAAGTATAACGTTAATTTCTTGTCACCGCAGATGAGTCATTCGACTGTCTTTCTGGGCTGTGTTGTTTGCTTGGGTTTTTTTTTATTTGTTACCTGCACCGTTGTTTGAGGTTGCGGGGCTAGCGCTGGGTTACGCGGAAAAAAGTCGTTAAAGTTTCTGGATTAACGCTTTTGATTTATTTACGGTGGTAAACAATTCGTTTCCGGGGCTTGGAAGTGGAGCGAATAATTTAAATTTTAATGAATGGCATTATTTAATGTTTTTTTTTTAATTGCCTAGGTTGATATACATGTATCTTATGTTTCCTGCATTCACACTTTTAAATATTTTAAATACCATTCGAAAGGAATAATTGTCCTTTACTAAAGAAACTTTGTAAAGTGAATTTGACTTATTTTGTGTTTTACTTGATAATGTTCCTTTTTGGAACTTTCTGGGTCACTTATTCCGAGTCGAAAGTCACTTACAATTTCAAAAATTTGAAAGCGAATGCGGTAAAGAGATTTATCAATGTCTCGAAAATATTTAATAGAATAACTAAATATTTTAAAAATTAGTCTTTTCCATCCCATAATGAACCACGGAAAAGAATAACCAGCATCGACCACAATATTAATCACTTTCAGCAAAGCACTAAATAACGCATTATAATAAGGACTGAATCCACGTCTCATAAATTATCGTTAAACAGCCGAGAGCGTCAGCTGAATCAGTCGCATCCGCATTATGTCAGTGCGCAAAACACCAGCCATACGCTCACCCCGAGAAACAAGAAAAATACTTAATTTTCCACCCTCATTAGCGCACGTCAAATTTATCGTCGTCGAGACTTTCTGCCCCCGTCTTATCAGGCCGATCTCGCGATGTAACTCCCCGACGACGAAATTTCAGTGGTAAGCGTGCGATTCCGAGCTGAGATATACCCGGCGCGTTTGCCGCCTGCATTCATTAAAATATCGTTAAATTTAATTTGCCGCCGACTCTAGCAGATGTGTCATGTGCGCGAGGTACTTTATCGATTGCTGTGTATGCGGCCAGCGCGAAGCGGAAATCTTTTCGTTTAATTGAGATTGCGAAGAGGATATCTCGGCGAGTACTTTATTTTTATGGAAGTATGCAAAGCTGCCGACGGGAGCTTGCACGCGAAATTTTCTTTTTTTGTTAATTAAGCTAATTGATTTTTTTTAAAGGGCATCCTTGGCTCTTGGGTTGACGTTGGAAGTGTAGTAAATGTTGAGATTCATTAGATTTTTAGGATGTAATTATAAGTTTTGAGCTTTAGGTGCGGATTAAAAATTTTCAGGATGGAGGAAATCTACTGTTTCAAATTTTAAAATTCGTTTTCCAATTTTATCAAGGACATACTTTTTATTGTGTGTATAAGTCGGAGATTTTATTTTCAGCATATCTTGTTTTACTGAATTTTATAAGCTCAATATTTCAAAAGGAGTAAGATAATCTTTATAAGCACATACAAAAGAGCATGTGACTTTATTAAAATAAGTTGTGCGATTTTATGAATAAATTAAGAGAAAAAAAAATTTTATTTGCAGCGTCAGCTTTTAATTCTGCAATTTTTTATTTTTCTCTGATCGTTTATCACTTTATGACAGGCTTTTAAAGTATAACTAATGGGTATGTGCTTTTTACCCGAGCAGCTTAGACCTGACTAGCAACGACAAAGTTGCGACAGGGAGGTAAACTAAAATTCCACTTCCTTAAAATGCTTCCGCTGCATTATCATACTTTTTTCTCCATTACCACTTTATTGAATTTTATAATTCAGTCTCGCATTTTAATGCTAAAATTAAAGAAAAAAGGCAAAATTCATTTTGTTCGATACTAATCTCTTTATCCTTGCATTATAAGTTTGATATTTATTATTTTATTTCACATAAATGATTTTCAACTTTCTTACTTCTATTAACCGTAGCATTAAGTGCTCCGTTAAATTGCAATATAATGCAAAATTATATTCAAATGAACACGTGGCGTGTTGCTTTTGCGACATTTTCTTGATTTAACGCGTATTACTCAGAACAACTCACCTTAAATTACAAAACTCAACACTCGTTCCTTATTCAAATTACCTCATAATTTTTAAACTCTGCCCTTTCCTCTCTTTCTCTCTTATTCTGTAAAAACCATTAAAACTTATATACAACCCTTTCCCTCACTTAATAAAATCCCCCCAATTCAACCACTGCCCAAACACTATTCCCATCTCAATCCCAACCCAACTACAGACACAAAACGAATTGTCCAGCCTCCCTAAAAAAACCTCCTCTATCCCGCAAAATAAGGCAGATTGAAGGCAGAGCTAGCGTGCAGGCGCATAACCGCTTCAGGGTCGGCTTTTTTCCCAAAAGATAGCGCGCGCGTCCCTCATCGAGTTATGCTCGGCTCCCCCGAGCGCTTTTTGCGCGTAATATACTTTCCGGAGATTAGAGGAATATTCCTGATTACTGAGGCCGTGCGCGCGGGGACCGAAGCCGCATCGCGCAGCGTCGCGTGCGCCCTGCGGCACGCGACTGACTAATGTCGGTCTCGCACTACTGCGCTGTGCTGGCTGCTATGTGGAGCTGAACGTGGCTCGATGATGTTTGAAAGCGCGAAGGTTGGATTGTTTTGAGGACGATTGGCTGCTTGTCCTTAGAGAAGTTTTTCAGTTTTTGTGTTAATCATTTTTTTAGTTTAGGGTTTTTATAGAAGGATTGCAGGACTGTTTTGACCTTTACAGGGCCGGGGTGGGCAATTTATGTATTAGTTCATTAGAACTGGGATTGAACTTCGTTGGACTTATTTAACGGTTAAATTTATAAATTATATTCTTAATTTAATACTCAAGATATCGATTTAATGCCATTCCTCTGAAGGTTGAAGATTTAAAAACAGATAAATTTGTCAATATAATTTTTTTTTATAAATAAAGAATCAATTTATTTTTCAAACGCTCACGTATATCTTGATTCTCAAAATATAACTGCCATTCAGCTGGATATAAGAAAAATTTATAGTCTCTAGAACTTTTTTAAGTAAAAGCAGAACTTGGAACATGTTGCGTTTTTTCTCGGGAGAGCAACACCTAAGCTGCTGAATCCGCCCCGTTTACCGGGGTAAACTTACGACTTCAATGCGCAAATACATTGCAGTTTTAGATGTCTTCTCGCACAGTTCTTTTACTAGGAAACATATTTACTGAAGTCAATAAAATTTCTCAAAAGTGTTATAAACTTTTAAAAGAATATCTAACTATAAGTAGCAAAGCTGTAATTTAAAAAAAAATAACGAAATAGACGCATCCTATTTAGAAAGAAGTTCTTTTTTAGACGACAAACTAGCAGAATTTCATGTGTTATTATTAGGGCTGAGCTCCTATTTTTATTTTTGTTTCTGCTAACCCATTTTGCCGCTATAATTTCAGTCAATAATCATGCAGCTGAAGCTCTGCTTTCTTGTGTGCACGTCTTGGCTATAACAGAACTATTTTTTTACTGCAATTTTTTTATCGATAAAGTGTAATTATATCTTTTGGCTAATTATAGTTTAGTTGCGCTAGCGTTACTCATTATCCGTGAATTTAATTATGACAGCGTTATATTGCTAATTGTTTTACTGGAAAATCGTTTGAGCTTTTCATAAAAGTTAATGGATTGATCGGAGATTTAATTGCATATAATTAAATCAATTATGCTATATCAAATTGCTTGAAAATGAAAATTATGATAGATTGCTAATTAATAAATGATTTCATATTTTCATGTAAAATAGCATTTTTCGCTTTATAAATGCAATCAAGAAAAATTTTAGCCTAATACCTAAACTCATTATTTTAGCTACGAGAGCTCTTGCAATTTAATTTCACATTTAACGGACGTTAAACCCTTAATTTTTTCTAAAAATATCCCTTAAAACAGCTATTAAACCAACAAAACCCAAGACTAAAATGAAAAGCCATAAAACAACGTAAGTCGGTTCGCTTTCATTCCAGCAGAAACAATAAGTTCGCATTTTTCTAAAACAGCGCGCAAAACTGTGCGCGTGCATGCAAACACTTACACTATCTAGTTTAACTCAAAGCATATGTATAGCACACGTATACGTGCGCACTCGCAGGAAAAAAGACCATAAACGCAAATTGCAGCAATGGAGGTTGCTCCAACCTACTTGGACAAAGGATCACTTGCTTCGTCGTTGGCTCGCGGCCGCACTCCGCTTTGACGCAAAAAGAAAACAGCCGAGACGAAATAAATTCGAGAATGGAGTAGAGAGGCGGAGGGAATAATATTTTTGAGCTTCTTTCGTGCTAAAGTGTTATTGCGAGCTAGAAAAGTTCTGCTGATAAATTAATTAGTTACTTAAATAATTACGTAAGTTAAAAAAGCTTTATAACTGTGTGGACAAAGTGTGATAATATCATAATCTTTAAGAAAAATTTTGAAATTTTCTAAATTGTAGTAAATTTTTTTATTTAATTACACTATTCCCTCGCTTGCGTTTCCTTTACAATTCCTAAGAATCACTAAAACAGATTGTTATAAAAATCACCTATTCTCTAACCTCTACACTTCACAATCATAACCCACTTTTCAAAAAAAAATAATCCACAGTCAAACTAACCTACCAACCCGAAAAAGTACCATCAAACAACGCTCCAGCAAGAATCTCGCATCCGAGATTCCCATCCCAATTGTCGCGTCCAGCCGGTAATTTATGCGACTGCAACCAGTCAGCTAGCCGTCGCGACGCTGATGGCAAATCGATGCATGTATTACACGCAAAAGCTCGCGCCTCGACGGACGCGCTCCAACTTCGGGGCGACAGATTGATTTTTAACTTCCTCCAAGTCGCTGTAGAATTTAAAGAATCTATTTATTGTTCGGCCGTTTGCATCGTTAATCGACGGCCGAGGTGCCTGCCGCGACACGTAAACTTTACTGTTTCAGTGCGCCAGTTTTCGCTTCTTGGAGACTGAAGCTTTTTTCGAAGAAGAATGTAAAGATCTGACGTAACGTGTGCGTTTCTTACTTGAATAATTGATTGTTAGTGATGTCGTATGATTTATGTAAGTTTTTATTAATCTTTGATTTTTTATAGCTTCGCTGAATTTTAATTCTCTTAGCGAGTAGAGACTCGAGCCTATTCGCTTTTAATATTAGAGAATCGATATTCATCTAATTTGAGAAGCATCGTATATTTGATTATAGATAAAATAATTTTAAAATATCGATTCAGGGTAGGTTTAGTTGAGCTTATAACGGTTTTAACGGCATCAAAACTTTTAGAACGGCTTTTTGAAATAATTTATTTTACTTTGGACGTAATAAAGTGCTTTATTGAGATATTCTGAGAAATTGTTGGAATTGTATCTAGAAAAAGAAATTTTGTAGACCGGATGAAAAATGTAGCAAGCTACATTTTAAATTTAGTTTGGTAAAGAAAAAGAAAATAAACTAAAAAGAAAGTACCGCAAAGAATATTGATTTCAATAGTTTGTGATTAAAAGAATAAGTATACGACGATATTTTTATCGTCGTTTATAAGTAAGATTTTTATCTTACTTCAAATAAGTGTAGGAATATTTTTATATTATCGCTGATGATACAGCATTCGATTTATATCTATTTGAATAAAATATTAAATACGGTATATGGTTATATCAAATTTTATAAAGTTGGAAGCCACCATCTTATTACATTCATTTGTTTTTTGTTTCTTACGAAAATCTCAAGATTCTTGTGAGGTCTGCAAATATGAGACCACTGTTCTAACAGGGTATGTATGTACTATAGTAAAACCAGGATGTGTTCGGAATTCTTTAGTATATACTGTAAGCTTCATTTTGCCCTCAATTTTCTGTAAAAATTTAGTATTTCTTTTTTTATATAAAATGAGAAAAAAATTTCGTGGCTAAGGATTTAAAATGATTTTTAAAGTGAATATTTGCTTATTTTACGTACCTACCATTTTTTATCTAAATATATGTTGCAATTAAAATTTAGTAAATTTATTCAAAAAAGTCAAAATAAGACAATATTTCAACGGAACATCTACATACTTTTTAGTACAAATTTTTAGTGCAGTAATTTAAGAAGTATATTTATTGTTTTTTTAATTTTTTGTAAATCTAATTAAGTACATAAAAAATAATAAAAGTGTGTCTTTTGACATCATACTTAACAGAATTTAAAAAATGTGTATTATTTCACTGACTGTTAATTTAGAGAAAAACATGTTTTTAAAGGTATATTTATTTTCATCCAAATAAAAAATATTTGCTTTAAAAGTTTTAAATTAAATCTCAAATTAACTTTTTACTTTTATATTTACTAAAAAAAAATAAAACATTTCCAGTTAGTATTATATAGTGAAACAAATGTACTTCGGTTTTACAAATCCAGCTAAACGTAGCCGTACATTCAAAATCGATCGCAGCCCCATAACTTCTCCTAGAATCGGCCAAAAAAGTTCTGAAAACAAGCCTTCGAAATACATGCGCCAACGACGAACGAGCTTCGAGCCATAAAAAATCCACGTCTCACGTTTTCCAATACACACTCGCACAAACACAGGCGCACTTGCACAAATGCAACTACACATCGAGCTTTGTTCCGCCGACTGCGGCACCAGCCTGCACATATAGCTCAATTTTTACGATGCATGCATATTTAAAAGCGACGCAAATAAGCCCAGCTCTCTCCGCTCTTAACAAAATATTTCTCCCAGCCCTGAGAAATTTAAAGACGCGCGCTTCGAAGCGAGCGGATGTAGCTCTCGGGGGCGCAGAGAACCGAGCGAGCGCAGCGTAAAACTCTCGGTGGGGTCGCGTGGGAGGAGAGAGGGAGCCGAGAGCTCGAGTCGCGCAGGTGAGAGCATTGGCAGACTGCCATCGTTCGCCAGCTGACCCAGTTTCTGGCCGCGCGCTCGGCGTGGATTGACCCGAGAGCGCGCGCGGGCTCGACTCCATAGGGCGAGCCTGCGCGCCGCGCTCTGCTCTGCTAGCTGGCAAACGCGCGCGCCTCTGTATACGTGCACATGGATTGTTAACGCGCCGGGGGCTGCGCTTCTCCGCAATTACGTATACGCATGCGGCCCTCGCTGGCTGTCTTTGATATCGCGGGGGTGCAGCTTTCGAGGCTGCTTTTTTCGCCTCGAAGGGGGATTTTTCTTGCGGAGCGCGAAGGTTAGAGCTGATTGTGCAGCCGGAGGTGGGCTTGGAATTTCTCGTTTGATTTATAATGCCGAGTCCGGGGGAAGGTTGAGGCTCAATTTGGCGAGAGGCTTTTAAAAAAGTCATTTTTAGAAGCGAGAGAGCCAAAGGGGTTATTTGTGGGCCTATTTGAATTTATAATGCTGGGCTTGAGGGCCACGTGTCTTGGCTGCTTTTATAGAAATGTTTTTCAAATTATGCTAATTTATGTTTCAGATCTTTTTTATCCTTTTTACTTGATTTTGTTAATAAGGATGTTCTTTGATGAAAACTTTCAAAATTTTTAAATTAAAATTTAAAGAAATGACCTGACATGAGCATGACGGGATAATATTTCTCGAAACTATCTTAAAAATTGAATCGTCACCTCACACTTTCTCTCCGCACTAATAAAAGAATCAACAGTCATCACCCTCATCCCACCTGACAATTTAACATCTCCCTCCCCACATCCCCCTCTTTCACATCAAGATCGCATTCCTTCAGCCCTTATTCATAGCAGACACATCTTAGGAGGGGGGCAGCGGCTCGCTTTGAGCCGGCCCTGCGCGCACAAAAGCTGCAGCTCACGCAACCAGGTTAGCCAGCCAGATCAGGCCGAATATTCAGGCGCTGCATGCTGCTGAAGCCCGCGGCGTGGACAGCTAGGCTTGTTGACGCGATGTGTTCGTGTTTGCCCCCGCGCTCTGCAATTACGCGACGGAAGTGATAAATTATTCGTTATCGCTTGTTGTTGCCGTGTAAGCGAGAATTTTCGCCTAGCGTTCTGTAAAATACGCTGTTGCGATTTAGTAAGGATGGAATGGATGGGTTTAGGGTTGAAGAAGAGAGCGTCTTGGTTGAGTGACAGGGATTTTTTTGAGGCTCGGGTGTCGGTTTTTTTTCAAATTTGTATTTTTAAATACAACTACTATCAAGTTTAATATGGAATCTTTCGATAGCTAAAACTAAGAATGAACGGAATATTTTTTAGTAAAAATTCTTTAATTTCAAGAAAAAAAAAAATAGTTTATATTTACAGAAAAGTTGTTTTGATAAAAGTACAAGTACTTTATTTTATTCTGAGATTGAACAAATTAGTAATAATTGTCAAAGTCTTGACAAAATTTATTTCCCGCTAGAGATACCTCTTTTAAGTAATTGCAGATCTACTAAAATATTAAGTTAGATATAATAATATGGACAAGAGTTTTTGTTTTGCTTGAAAAAACAGTATATTTGTTATCTTCCTATATAAAGAATGATTTATAAGTAAAACAAAATCTTAGTTAATTATTTGCAACATATTTTAGCTTACAAAGTTTCTCTTTGGCACTGGCGTTAATATATATTATCGCGTTCACTTCGGAGAAGTAATTATATAGGAAGTCCGATTAAACTGTCTGTTGCTACTTACGTACTTTAATTGAGTTATTGGCCACTGGGGTAAATACTTTCCAATTCTGTTCTTAATAAAACATATGTATAAACAAACATTCTTACAAAACTTTAATGCGGTATGAGATAGATTTATTTATTTATAGAGTTATTTATTTAATTTTAAAAGATTTCAAAACTTTTATGAATTTCGATAATTATAGACAAAGTGAATATAGTACATCTATTAATATAGCCATAGTTAATTAATAAATGTGAATATTTTTAATATTATGATTATTATTATTGTTTCGTTATATTATATAAACCCGAGATTTTTGGCTCAATAAACTATTTTATGCAGCATTGTAATAATTATTTTTTATATTAAAAGTTTTTATTTGTTTATAGTTTTGTGTATGAAACAAAAAAGTATGAATTAACTGCTCTAAAATTTACAAGCTTTAATATCAAACTGAATGAAAAATAACATGTAGCCTGTAATTATATTTTAATCGCACAATGCAATATATTTTTATTTTTCTGACATATTATTCATCCGAAAATTTACAGGATCAACAAAGATTGAATACAAACTCATTATAAGTATACACATAAGCTTTGCATGTAAATATGTTTGCACTGATAAACTCAGCGAGTTATTATTAATAAAATTTGGGTAGAATTTAAACGCATTCAATTTTATCAGTGCAGTTTTTATATATATTATTTATAAAATTAACTTATTTACACATTTATGCATTCAGTATATAATTTTCTTTAAAAAAAACTTTGTGAGCAACGTAAAGAATTTATAAATCCATAAATATCTAAACTTTATTTCTTGACGTTATACGTGTTCAATCATCATTGATGTCAATGTATCATTCTGAAAAATACTTTCCCCGCAATAGATACGTATTATGCATTCATATTATAATTTTTCTAGTAAAAGCTCTAAATAATTTAAGGTTTTTTCCTCAAAAGTTCATGAAATATTTTCTTTAAAAATTTATTTTTTAATTTAGTTTTGATTCAAAGCACGTGATTTTGATTTTACTAAAAAAATATAATAAAAATTTGTAGAAATAATATCACGTGTACTCAATTTAACCGTGTATAAATTCAAATATTTAACCCAAGAATGCTGCATCAAATGCACCTCCCGACTTCCGCGCAAATCCCTACATTTTATCGTCCTCCCGTACCTAGTCAGGCCAAAAAGAGGCGGAGATCTCCTTCTTTAAGAACAAGTTCCCGGAGCCCGATAGCTTAAAACCCACTAATCGTGTGGCGACACTTCGATAAGGATACTTTCTCATTCCCTCCCCCCACCTCGCTCTATATAGACCGAATGCTGCATCGGCGCAGATTGTGTATGTCCGCAATGCCCTTTTTTTCGGGGGCGAACTTTCCTCGTTAACATAATGCCGCGCGCGGTAACGGGCCGCTTCATTTTATGCAGCGCGCCGTTCCGCGCGGAGCTCGTTTAACGACCGAGCGCCGCGAGACGCGCTGGATTCGAATTTCAAAGAGGCGTTAAGTCGTATCTATGCTGGGGGGAGAGATTCTTTCATGATCGCGGGGGCGGGTTTCGGCTCACCTTGCGTAATAAATAATGGTTTTTACATTAAGTGTTTTCTTTTTTGCCGTCGCGTGCTTCTGCGATAGCTCACGAGCGGAGAGGTAAGATGAGAGAGGGAGAAAAAGACTTTTAGAGAAATTATTAACTTGATGCTTTTATCTTCGGGGTGATTATGCCGATACATTATAGGAGAAATTTAAGATTCGTAAAAGTTTATAAGGTTTGTTTTAGATTTTTATATTTTATTGTGACGTGTAGAGGAATTAAAAGATTCAATTTTTATTTGAAATAATATTATTGTAGCTTTCCATTACTTTAAACAAAGCTAAGAGCATAAGGCTAATTGGATTGAAGGAAAACAACGGTCTTTTGTTCCTTCATTTTACCGTGCAGCATTGCACTAGCGAAAGGAGAATATAAACATCTTTTGCGAATTAACTAAATACTGTAATTTTATAAAAACAACGAACAGGAGAAAGAAAATGGAAAAACAGGTTTGCGAGGATAAAGCTTCTAGTAGGATTAGATTTGAATTTTTAAATTGCATTTATCTTTCGATTCGCGAGATCCGCTTCGGCAATTATAAATTCACACTCGATTTTCGGTGGTTCCCGTTACAGTCTGTGGTTCAATAAAGCTTGGTGTGTTCGATCTAGTGAGAATTATATTGGCTTTGGTATTGCCACATCGTAAATAACGCTTGTTAATTTTATTAGTATAAAAATACGGGGTTTATAGATTTCAATGAAAATGTCTAATTGAGTTTGTAGTTAACAAATACTGCAAAAGAATGAGGCTGTTCATGTTGGAGAAAAAAGAGTTAGAATCAATTATAATAAAACGCTTACGATCATGTATGCTCGTGAATTAAAATGATGTTCGTAAACAAGCGTCAAAAGTAGTTAATAAGTAAAACCATATTCAATGCATACTGGAATTAATATTACTGCATGTTTTTCATTTTTATTTTGTAAATTTAACTCAAATTTTAAGTTTTCTAGTAGAATGAAAAGAATTTATTATTTTTACACTTTGCTCTGACAGATGCTACAGCCGTGCAGATCGCACTTTCAATGAAAAACAACCTACAGCCGTAGGCACCTCCCTTTGAAATTGAATACACTCACGTACATGTACACACACATATGCACGCGCACAATGCAATACATTCACGTACATCATACAAATTGTAAGTGCAATAATTTTAGAATCAATTTATACGAAAACTTTATAGACGGCTGAAAGTTTATAAAACGCGTAATGCCTAATAAATTACTGCTATCATAAAATTAACAGTAGACAATGTACAGCTAGAAGACAGCTGCAAAAATGAAACATAAATTAATTTTATATTTAACTCGTTCGGTTACGTTTACTATACGAAATAAAGAGATCTTCTAGTTTAAACAATTATATCATATCGCTGTGCAAATAGATTTAAAAACTGAATTTCAAAGCAAATTATAAAGTATGTTTTAAACCAATTGGTGATTCAAAAAACTCAGTGTTTTTTTTTTTCAAGCAAGCAGAAAATTCTATTAAAAAACCCTCTTGCGCTTATAACTTGGAAATGTTTTTGGGATTTTAGAAATGTATCTCTTTTTCCCTTTCCTTTCAACTGTTTGAAAATACATAGATTCTTGCTAATATACTGTAACCAAAATAATCCGAACAAGCTTTTCAATATCAAAAGAACTTTCGCAAATTCATATCGATTTATTTCGTGGCATGAAAGACTCTTTTGCGGTGAAGGAGTGAGCTTGCTGAAAGCTGTTGCCAGGGTGCTTCAGCTTTATTTGAAATATAATTAATATTTACTAAAAAATAAAAAACCAATTAAATAAAAATTTTAATAAACATACAAAATTTTGTTTCTAATACGCAAGTTATATTTACTTCAACAATAAGTAGTATTTTATTGTTAACTACGGAATCATGAGACATTTACATCAATTTTCATGATGAAAATATAGTATTATAATATTGTTAAAAAAAAATTTATGTTGATTATTATATTATTAAAAAGTAAAACTCATTTTAATAACTATCAGTAATGGTAAATGGCCTTTGGTAAAAAGTTATTACGCGTATGCTCTATTCATAGGCGTTTGTAACAATAGTTTTATTCAATTCCTAAATGAGTTTTAAAATAAGAATTTTGCTGACTATAAAAATCTGTCTGCCGACGTAGATATAATTTTTTTTATTTTTATAAAGTTATTCTTTTATTCCCAATGTAACATTTTTTTAATACATTTTTTGTATTCATCAGCCACTAGTTTAACATTTTTATCAAATCTCGCCGTTTTAAAATGTTTTTAAATTACGTCATTTAAAAATCGATTCGGTGAGAGTACACGATGTCTTAAGCTTCGCGCAAATATAGTAGTGATTCACGTTTACAAAAATAAAAAATCAATTAGCGCGAAACAAACATTACAAAGTGTTGGTAGAGCGCGCATTATTACCGCCCTTGCTAAAATGCAGTTTTAATTTATTCTCTGAATACATTATGACGTCGACATCTACATATCATCGATTCCGTGTCACGTTTCGCCCGAGAGCAGGCCTAGTGCACCCCTATATTATCATACATAAATATATATTTCGATGTTACGTTGTTATTGACTTATTGGCAGATTGAACCTATGAATTGACAATAACATATAGATAGCTACTCGATGACAGATGAATATCTTATTAAATGAATCTATGAATATACATCGTACATGTGTAGCAATTAACTGGTGCATAATACAGCTCTTTCAATGAGAGAACGGGTTTTTTTGTTAGAGGATCTGTCGGCTAAAGTGAGATTAGTATTGTTGTGACTCGATGAGAGAACAGTTTATGATGTCGATGTTTCATGTTACTGTTATTTATTCAAATATGTTTCTGAAATTAAATGTTTATTTTACGTAAAACCAATTTAATACTATATTAATTCACATAATATTTATTCAAAATACTTATATTTGTTAATTTAACAAATATCAATATAGTATAGTGAGAAACTCTACCTGTTATTGACTAATATAGAGATCAATAGTTTTTTTACATAATTTTCAGTTTTCATAAAAATTTCAAAAGAGACTGTAATTGTTAGTAATAAATAAGTGAATTTCATATTACTTTTATTTTTAAGTGCTGATATAGAGCAAAAGAATTGTATACTAACTTTAGAGATTTTTCATAATATTTTGTAGAATGTATTTATTAATTTTATCTGAGAATGACATATTACGATGCCATTAAATAAAACAAATTTTAACTTTTCGATCTATTTAAAGTAACTGAAAATAAAAAATATAAAAAGAATAAATAACTTTTGCGGTAAATTTTCAAGAGTCGCGTGGTGAAAAATGTGCAAATATTTAAATTATCAAACATATATATAAGTTGCTTAAAAAACTTATTAAAACAATAGTAAAAAGTTATTGTTATTACAAAATAATATAATTTACGATTTTATATTTTATAATTGTATACAAAATTTTAGATAATTTAACAAAACATTTTACAATTTTATCGAGAAACGGACTATTCATATTCACAAATATACATCAGTTTCGATATAATTTAAAAAAAAATAATGTGTCAAAAATTGCACCCTCACAAAATCTTATCGGCAATAAGAAAGTAATAAATGTGATATAAAATACCATGCCGACTGTATAGACCCTCCAACCACACTATAGTCATTTACCCTGCGATCTTTGATCGAAAAGAAGTTGTTTGACAGTCATCTAATTAAAGTATGACAAATCGTTTCCCCCGACGTTTTCAAGGGTCAAGCCGCAGCAATTTTATTTACGACAATAACACCCGCATTCCCCCTCTTCCGAATAAAAGAATATATTTTTTATCCCACGACATAAGAGAGATTCCAAGGTGCCAGGAAAAAACGCGCGCTTCTTCGCACGTGTCCAGAGCTTGCGTATCAAAAATAGCCGTGAAATTCATTCGGCCCTTAAGCTCGCGCGCTTCCTGCCACCCCATCGATCTTTCCCCCCGTCCGTACCCAAAAATGACAAGACGCATCGGTTCACGTCCATCATCCGAAAACCGAACTTTTTTCATTCCAACTCGGACCCGGCGAGAGGTCAGATTATCCCTGGCTATCTCCGCAGCTTCTGGCAGATGTGCCGCGCTGTTCCCGGCCGCCCAATGAATTATGAACATTTCAATATAGGAGGCGCAAATCGAGCGAGCTCGCTGATTCATTATGTGGGCCAGCTGCCGGCCGCGGCTGGTAATCGGCTCGATGCACGCGCGGCTAGCTGGCTTTTATATGCGCGAGAAATTTTTCGCGTTCCTAGATCTGCGCGTCCTCGATTCCTGGCCGCCGCGCGGACTGCCATTAAAATTCAGATATTTTAATGCGGGCATTTTATTTCTAGGACGGTGTGTTATTGCGTCCCCGGAAAATACAGAGGGTGCCTTGATATTGGATTGTTGCATTTAAATTTATCGCAGGGCTGGGAGTTTACTGGGCTGAAATTAAAAAAAATATGTGGAAGCTGTGCATGTGCGGTCAACATTAACAAGTATTGATTTTCGGTGTGAGTATTAAGGGCAATTTAACACTGCTCGGTAATTCAGTAATGTAAGAATGGAATTACTTGAGCTGTGGTCGAGAGTTGATTACAGCAATAATTATACGTTGAAAGTTCATTTGGAATCATAAAAATTATTCTGCCATAGTTTTGTAGATTTGATTTGTCAAGAGATAAGATTGGACTCCAATTTTTGCGTCATATTAACCAATTTATTATATACTTTTACGAGGAAATAACTAAAAATTATTTTTATTACTCAGACTTTGCGAAAACGTTTAGACTTATTCATTCCATTGCTAGTAAAAATTTTTTCTTATTCACCCATGCGCATAGAATTGAATCATAGTCTACACGCTACAAAAAAACAAAAGAAAATTTCCAAAGCACCCAAAACAAGCCAGAACCCGCCCTACTTAAAGAAAAAAAGCCCAGCACACCATCCCCCCACCATTGAATACACCAGATTCACCTCCAGCCGCGTGTAATTCAGTCTCTGATCGGCGCGGCGCGCCGCAACAAAAGCATCGCTCATGAGCGCGTAATGCGCTACTAAAAGCTCCCCAACCCAGCGCGCTGATACCAGGCGCAACGAGCTAGCATTTAGCTCTCGTGATGCGATGCGATGGCTCGGAAAACCCGAGGCTCTTATTGCTCCCACCTCCAGCCTCGTGTAACGCGATGCACACGCCGCCCGTTAACACGATCATTTACGTTCGAGCTGCGAGTGCTTAGCAACTGGCTGGCTATGCATATATACATCGCGCCGATGCTTCTCTATAGCTCTTCAGATATATATGTGATATCGAACGCGGAATTACGCCGAGGAGCCTTTGAGACGCGGGCTTCTTTATTTTTCTTCCTCGCTCTCGGGTCAATATTCGGCTTATTCGTTCTGGTGTGCTATATATAGCAAGCCCGCGGGCATCCAAAGCGAGGATTACGGCCGGAGCTTTGCGCGGCGCGTTTCCTTTGTCGCCAGGCGCGCAGCTGCCCTTTCGCCTGATTGCAATTTATAGGGCTGTGTGTATTGTCGAAAGGGAAGCTTGTAATTCATAGATTCCGATTGAGGATTGCTTTGCCGGAATGCAGCTAAATGGATTCGCTCTCGTTAGCTGCGACGCCCGCCGGCTTTTAATTTCAGGGGCTGTTATTACGCGTCTGTGGGGAGGTGGAGTGTTGGTAAGCTGCCATCCGAGCTGAATTCGAGGGAGGGGAAGTGATACTTTTGGTCTTGGTGGAGAACGCTTTTATTTGGAGATGTGTAGAGAATTTTAAATTTTAGGGGGTGACGAATACGGGGGAATTTGAGTCGACTGACGAATTTTTATGGTTGACCAAAATACGTTATCATCGTGGTAAATGTTAGATGTTTGAAGTACCAACTAGAAAGCACTAGATGAATATTGACGAATGTTATAAATAAAAAAATATTTTTCGTAGAAATTAATAGACATTTTACAATTTTAATAATTATAAAATTTACACTTTTATAAATATTGTAACTCCTCATTTGTGTAATTTGTATTTCTGAATTTTTTAATAATATTTTGTGTCTGATTCGTTAATAGTTTATAAATTTTTCTACTCCATATGTGTAATATTTGCATATTCAATAATATTGCGTCACACAATCTATGAATAAACATTTAAATATAAAATTAATCTTGATTCAAATAAACAATACCTTCACTTACGAATATTGTTTCATTTATAAATAATACACGTTATTTTGATATCCTAATAATAATTAGTTAATGGACGGCACCAGAATTGTACAAATTCATGTTTACAATATCATAAAAGCACCAACAACACAAGAATATAAATATCAATTATATCAAACCTCAACCCTCTTTCACTCAAAATCAAATTCACCACTAAACAATAAATTAATCTACAGCGCACAAACTCTTTCGTCAAAATTCAGCCAACTTCCCTCCGTCAAACTATACGCACCCGTCCAACCTGCCCTCTCGTAAAACGTCCCGACGGCATCAAGTCAGCGTAGCAACTCTAAGAGCAGCTAGAACCGCAGCGTCTCAACGTCGCTCCGAGCCGAAACCGCAGTTGGGTCACTGCTTTGTTTCCCGGGGCTAGGGCATCTCGTGCGCGGCCGTCCTGCGCCCGGGAAACTCTCGTGCGCGCGACTGCATTTTCCAAGACGCCGGGGCTGCATTATAGGAAGCTGGACGGTTACAGCGAGTGATAAAAGTGAAACGATGCTGCGGACCGAGCCTCTGGCCGCTG
Organism: Eupelmus urozonus; assembly: GCA_900480035.1. Lineage (NCBI taxonomy): Eukaryota > Metazoa > Arthropoda > Insecta > Hymenoptera > Eupelmidae > Eupelmus > Eupelmus urozonus. The sequence continues at coordinate 9,561 of UELX01000323.1, read as the reverse complement.
ACACTTTGTACATGCGGGACGAGATGATGTTTTATAGATGGGCTTCGAGAGCGGCTGGCTTAGCTCGTGTTTGCTTGGGAGTTTTCTGATATTTTTCGTGATGCTGCTGGCCGGAGGCAAATGTCGTGTTACGTGGAGGATAGTTTTATTGAGGCCCGTTTTTTAGTGCGATGGGTGAGAGTAGGTTGGGAAAGGAAATGGTTATTTTGGTGGATTAAAGTATTCACTTTGCACGATTTTAACTTCATTCAATGCGAAAATGGAAGTATCGTTGACTCTAAAATAATACTTTTTGTTTTTATTATAAAGTTATTACGTTCAATTGAATTAAATAATAGAAGGAAATGCAAAACTATATTTAGTTATTAAAATTTTTATGTGCAGTATATCTAAAGTAGGTCAGGACTGAATCCAGATATGTTTGCTGCTTGCACGCAACAAGCTTTAAGATTTCTTTCTTTTATCTTCTTTGGAGGAAGTAGTTTGAGCGCTACGCCGTCAAAGAGTAAAATTATACTTAGTTTTTTGCATCAAAGCAATTTAAAACTTGTTCTTTTGTTTTATACACGAAAAAATTAAACTTTAAGGGTTAGCTGGTTTGGCTCTTGAGCAGAGTCATTCTTTCCAAATACAATTTTTTTTTATTCATTGAACAAAAATATTTTTTTTTATCTTACGGAGATACTTTGAATGAATACAAAACAAATTTATCTAAATATCTGTATCAGGAGTTTGCAAATTCTTGAAAAATTCTGCAAGTCAAGCTAAATTATAATGAAAAGTCTGAGTGTGCTGGAAAGGGATATCTACGAGAGTATGAGGGTTGAATTTTGACATCTAAAAACAAGATAAATCTAAGTAGAAAAGTTAATTTAAAATTTAAATTAAATCTAAATTTTTGAATGGAAACCTAAATGTTAAAATAAAATTTAAATTTCAATATGTTTACAATCTAATCTATTTTAAAATCATTATCTGTATTGATTGCGACGTTCGAATGTGCGCGCTTGGCGGAACGGCGAAATTCTGAGATTAAAATAGAGGTCGGCATTGAAGCTGGGGGCTGGAACTCATAAATGCTTCTCAGTCCGATTATAAAACCGAAACTAGTACCTCATGCCCAAAACCGTAAATTAAGCAAGCAAGACGTTGAAAACAACGCCATAGTTGTAGGCTCGTGACACGGTACCTCATGCCCTATAGTTCCCAGCTTAGAATTAGGGACTGATGTAATTATTGTGCAGGTGGTTGTATTTCGTGGGGTGAAAGTCTATTTATTTATATATGGGAACACGTGTATGTGCATAGGTAGATACTCTCATAACATGGAACAATCACAGTCCGCAGTTACGTCACATAGTAAGTTCTTCAGAACCAATTTCAAGATAGAACGTTTTGACCTTGTTACTTTATATGAGAAATAAAATAAAAAAATGATAGTCCGATAAAAACAACTGGATATCGTAATATGACGAAAAAATGAATTTCTATTTATTGGAGCTTACTTGGTGCAATAAAATCAGTTTCTTTATACTTATTCGATACTGTTTAATGCTTGTTCCTACAGTATACGGGGAACTTAAGTAATAATTAAAAATATTTTTATAATAATTTCTTTCTTTTCCTTCATTTTAACCAATTTTCTAACGAAAATTAAAAATATCAATTTTATTAAAGACGAACTTTCTTGCGCTATTATTGTTTTATACAAAAATAAAAGTTAAAAAAAAAAGAAGTAGTCCAAGGAGTATAGTTTTACTGTAGAAAGATTAACAAAAATTATTTTTACATGTAGGTTAAGATAAGACTCATTTTGTACTACGATGTCGATCAAAAGTCAGCTAATCTTACCAAGTAAAAAAAAAAAGAAGAAAGGGTTAATAAGATTATATAAGAAATAGCTTAGAAAAATTACCATACTAATCTATTAAGTGAAAACAGATTTAGGTATACTATAATGAAATTTTGAATTAATCTAATTACTGGTGTGTGTGTTACATTTGTTAACTTGTTATAGCATTAAACTATTTACAAGTTTCTGATGTATACAGTTGTATCTCATTCGTTTTCTAAAATTACATGATAAAGTTTTCTCGTATAAGGTTGACACTTTTAGTAACAATTTCAATACAAATAAAAGAAAATGTTGATTTATACTTTATATTTAAATTTTAAATCAATGTAGTACAAACAAAATTTATTATTTTTTTAATTGTTGTTTGTTTACTTTTTTACATCTTTTAGCATTCAGAAAAAAGAATTTGATTCTCTAGAATACATTATCGCAGTGTAAATAGTAAGATTGACAATATCGTCTTCAATGTCAATTGAAGTAGAAAATAACTCAGTGTGAAAGAAAGTTTCTTTCTCCATAAAATATACCATAAAATTGGCATGAGAAAAAAAACTAACCGCAAGTAGTATTGACTCCACATAAAGGAAAAATAATTTTGATTTATGTTTTAGCTGAAATTTACCTAGTGTAAGAATAAATCTGCTTCTTTCAAATCCATTTCTAAAGAGTGATTAATTGCTGGATTAGAATGGATAATTACTTAATCATTAACGATCACATACGTAGTCGTATAAGTAGGCAATCTGTTAACATTAGCTTTATGTAAATTCCTTTCTATTGTAATAAAATTTCTTTTAATGACTTTTTCTTGAAAAACATTTCGGATTTACTTAAAAATTTTTTGTTCGAAGAGATAATAGCACATTTTTTACTCTTTCTTTTTTGAAGAAAGAACTCGCCCACTTACAACAAATGGATTTTGCTTTGATGTAAAATTACTTAAGTGAAATTTTCTTTTCGCTATAAGTATTCTTTTTTGAACTTCTTAAATTTATGTGATAAAAGGCTTATAAGATTTTAGTCGAATCATTTTAACATCTATATATGCGTTACTATTATGATACTATTGTATTAAAACTTGACAATCATTTATACTTATTTTTCGGCAGCGATAACAAACTTGGAAAAATTACGTACGCTCAATTCAAACGCTAAATACAATAAAAGTGCATAACTATAATAAAACACGAAAAATTCAAATCGACAGCCCCCACTAAAGATTTAAAATTTTTCAGAGTTGACGCCCGGCAATATAGGAAAGTACAGCGATCTGTGCAACGAAGATCACGACTGCACCTTCGAAGGCTCTCACTGCGACCAATCGAATCCAAAAGCTAAGAAGTGCCTCTGCAAGGATGAGTTTCCCGCGACCAATCACTTCGACAAATGCGGCATCGGTGAGTTTTCTTTTCCATCCTACCCTTCTCTTTCTCCCGCCTCCAGCTTTTTTCTTATTCCAGCGCGCTCATTCGCGCCAACTTTTATTCGACCCGCTCTGTTTGAGTTTTCCCAGCGATGACATTGCCGTATTTGCATAAAAGCGTTTTCAGACGAGCGACTTGCACGAAGGGGATTTTCTTTCGCGTCCAAAGAAGTTTATTCGATTTGAGGATAATTTTTAAAAGATCTGGATCGTTTTATTAAACGCGATAGTTCGACAGCTTTGTTCGAAACTTTTTTTTACGTTTCGAAATAAAGTTTTTTCGCAATTTTAAACTCTGGGGTTGTAACGTTTTTCGCGGGCATATATAATTATGCTAAATATAAAGTATAAAACTTTTAGTATTTATGAAAAAAGGTAATAAAAAGACACTTTAGCACGCACATCTCTATTTTTATCTTGGAATACACGAAAATATGTCACTTTAAATGCCAAACCTGGCCTTTAAAAAGAATTATCAATGTCTGCACGTACTCCTCGCTTTACAGCGCTCTTTAACGCTGTAATGGAAAATCCATATCTTACCCGCATTATTTTTATATATAACACATGCATTTGAAATCTCTCTCGCAGCAAAATAACAATTTTAGGGGTCTCCACATAAATATTTATATCTTATCCGATGTTAATATTAGTAATGAACACAATCTCTTAAAAAATTAAATAACCCCAGAAATTAGTAATTAAAAACCTACTTATACTTCTTTAAAAAAATCAATGTAAACCATACCTGACAGCTAGACTCTATATCTTCCTCCCTTATCTTAATAGAACCAGTCCTACTAAAAATCCACCGAGAATAGACAATCGATTCGAATAATCCAAGCGCAGCGCGTAGCCGTACCTATCTCATCTATCACAAAGGTCAAACTCGCCTCGCGTTTTCGCCGCCGATAACGCGCTCTATTACCCCTTCTCAACTCTTACCTATCCTCCCCCCCTCTTCTACACGTCACAGCCCAAGAAGATGAAAAGCCAGCAATATACACACATCAAGACAGTCGATCGCAAACAGCGACGACACATACCCGGCCGGCTGCAGCTCGTAATTGAGCAGCCCTTACAAGCCGGCCGTTTTAATTAACGCCTCAGTGTCTTAGGGCGGGGGGATCGCCGATACGTCAGCCGCACTCCAGCTTGCGGCCGAACGAGAGAGCTCGGAATAAGAGCCCTGCACTCGTATATACACAGAGGCGCGGGCGATCGATCAAGCACGTGTGTACGTACGTGATAGAGGCTCTCAAGCGCGCTGTTTATTCTTGCGCCCCCGGCCCCCCGGAAGATCGGGCGACGATAATTGAACGGTCCGCTGCTCGCGATATAGATGTGGCTTTTTGCGGGATTTAGGAAGCTGATGCTGCCGGAGGTTGGTTAGAGGAGAGCCGATGGATTTAATATATTTCTTACGCTTTCTTTGACTCTAGAGTTTCTGATGGCTGGTTAATTTTAAGGAAGATTTTTTATCGATGAGTGAGAATGTATTTTGATAGGGTGTAAAGTTTATGGGTTTCGGAATAAATCACTCGCGTATTTTTCCATTTTTCACGCATCGACTCTGAAGCTTTTTGTGCTGAACGATTGAGCGCACCAATGGGCCGTGCACGTGACGTTATTATTTTCAGTTTTGAAATATCAAGCTTCCCTCTCGCTTCCTGAGGCAGGAAATTTGAAAGCGGCGAACTTTGGCTCGTTTGTAATTAGCGCTTAAATGTAATGGAAGCACGAAATTTCAGCTGGAATGTGTGAAGTTGTAATTGTGTACTCGGGTCTCTTTCTCTCCTGTTCTTCAAACTTTTCTGCCATAACATTTTCCTTTTATTACGATTCAAATCTCAGGCTGTCATAACCAAACGCTCAGAAAAGTCCAGCGGCACTCACTTTTATTCTTACCTCTCCAGAAGTCCATATTTTCTATTTATTGGCACTAATCCTCTCACTCTTCTCCCTCTCATTGTTCTCCTCTCTAGCCCTTAATTTACTTTCTTATCCTTCCTTTTTCCGCTGCCCATCTTTTCTCTCGCGCCTTGTGTTTTTTTCATTGTGCCATTGCCGCTGTCCGCTCATTTAGCTCCTCTCGTTTGCTCGTCGCCGCGCGCCATCCTTCGAACATCCGCCGAGGGACAATAGACAAGAGGAGGAAAGCACCTCGACTGCACGCTGGGATTGCGATAAGCGCGTATATATATAGCGGCGGCTGGCTCCGTCTTGACGGCGCGCTTCGTTTCGATTTTCCAGCGCGCCGGGTGAGCTCGCTGTGTGCATGCTCTTGTGTTTGCAGTTGAATTAGGAGAGAAGCGCTGGAGGATCGATTATAGAGAGTGCGTCTGGAAACGGCGAATCCTAATATTTGAGGTTTACTCTTACGGCTCTGGATAATTGGCGACGAGTTGGCTTGCTAAAATATTTGACTTGTGCTTGGCTGTATTTTTATTGCGCCGTTTTCTCGGTTCTTTTATCTTTAAAGAAAACTTGGGGGGTGTATTGGATGGGAGACTGTAAAATAGGAGCCGTGAAAACAGACTGGAGAATGTATTTTCTTATTCTGTTTCAGATAATCAAATACTTTTAAAATGTATAGTTGCGAATTGGATTGTGAATTGGGTCTAAGTTTGGAAGAATCTATCTATGGTGGTTGTTGTTACTAAAAGTTTTTCGGACTAACCTTTCTTTAAAATACAAATATCATAATCTAAATGCATAAGATATTACAGTAGTCAATATTATTCACAATAAATACTACGAAAATTCAGTTTAAAACATAGTTGTATTTTTAAATGCAAAATACGAAAAAACTATCTATACAAAAAATTAACCGAATTTTATTATATTTTTAAATTAAAATACAAAGAAAAAAAGTTAGAACAAACTTTTTGTCTGACTATACCTAGTATATTCTACTGTTTTCAATCTTCTAATTCATTGACTATATTATACAAATTAAAATGTTTATTTTTTTATATCCCTTAAGCCTTTCGAGTGGATGATTTTTCATTAATATATTTTATAAATGTTTATAGCTTCTCAGATTCGTAACGTTTTTACTTACATTTCGCGTTCAAAGCTCGTACTAAGCGAAGAGTATAAGAGAAATTTTTCACCCGAAGTGATACGTACTTCTAACGTGGTACAATGCCGATTTATCATTACTACAGCTAACAGAAAAAAAAGAAAAAAATATCAGATAAGAACCTGCAATTATTTGAAGAAAATTTTCAACTAGAATTTATCTTTATAGTAAATTATTTTTATGTAAGTCTGAATATTATTTACACAAAGATAATGTATGTTAGTCAAGTAAATATAAACAGCACAAGATATAAAAGCAACTTAGTTAACTATACGTTCATATTAATAATGATTAAACGAAATATTCTAATGATGCTAAGTATTCACACAATTATATGACTTACGGTTTTGTAAGATAAATATAAGCTTTGCTGACTTAAAATTGTTCTTTTTCTCAAAATAGTATTTTACATGAAATGTACAATAATAAACACTATACATTTTTATTTATGCGATACATGCAAAGTATTAATGAAGTCATAATTTGATTATTATTATAATAACAATTTTTTGAACTATGATAAAATACAAAACATTACTGTATTGCAAGCAAAGCAATGTCACTTACAAAGTTGCAGAATTTAGTTGAACTGACAGATTGATTTCGAAAATCCTCCGATCACTTTTGAAAATGTTTATATTTTCTACACTTTTTTAACATGGTTTTTTTGGATATTTAAAGGTGGAACTCCACTGAAAACTTTTTTTTTAATTGAATATTATAGAACATATTAAAAGTTTTAGGACAAAAATTAGAAGTGCCGATTTCAAATTAAGCATAAGAAATTTATGTTTTTAATATTTTCGAATTTTTTTAGGGTACTTAATGAGCACTTGTAGGTAAAAAAAAATTGGCGCAAACTGCCTTATAAATACCCTTTTGATGCACAGTTACACATTGGGCGCCGAGCGCCGGGAGTCGGGTGCAAGGCGCCAAGCGAAAAAAAATTTGTTGTACGAAATCTACCAAGTTCATGATCTATGACAGAGAAATTACGTATTTTCTTCATTCACTACAGCTTATATCTGTTCCTGTCTCTCATATATATAGATATATGAGGTTTGCATCTGTTCTTATTTCTCATATATAGATATAGAAGCAATGATTAGTCTGTTCCTGTATCTGTTCCTGTTCTTATTAGCGTGTAACTATAACCTAATGTGGAATAGTCAAGTCTGTTTCTATTTTCTAGTTCGTCCGCACACTTATCCTTCTGCCGCTCCAAAGCGACTCCGATTCGTTCTATAACTAGCTCTAAGTGAAAATTTGGCCCTATGTACTTAAAATGCACTTTTAAGTGCATAGGGCATTTCTCTTGAGTTTATATAGAGGAAGAATGAATCAGAGCCTCTTCGGTCGGTAAAAGGGGAAGCGCGTGCGCGTCGGACCGAAGGAGCTGACTCTGTGTACATTCACTAGTACGCGGTTGTATGCAGGCGTACGCGTGCCGGTGTACGTAGCTATGTAGCACCAGCATTAGAGTTTTAATTCGATACTAATTGCAATCGCCCTTTTATAATCTCCTTTTAATCTTTTTTTTTAATTTATTATAATATTATAATTATAATTTTTTATAATTAATAAACGGATGTTAATTTCAAATATTATAATCGCATTTGATATTACCAGATTAAACAATTAAATTTTAAATAATCAAAAGCGTCTTCTTTATTTTAATCTTCATAGAATGACAAGTTTTTTAGGGAAAAAGGAGATCATGAAAAGTAGATACAAAAGCGTTGAAGGTGTTCCAAAAAATGGTAAGTGGGTATTTATTTAAGTCATGTTGTAAGTTAATACGTAAAATAACTTTTTAACTTATCCTGATTAAAAGAAATAATCATTTATATTTATCTGCAAAAAGAAAACCATTTAAAAAATTTAAAAACTGAATTTGTCATTTCGTGTCTGCCTGATTCTAACTGTGATATTCATTTAATTTAATCCGTACTCAAAATGTTATAAGGAGCATTCTCAACATGTTACTTTCTTTGTAAAGGGCTTACAAGCCCATTGAATAATAATAAATAATAAATAAATTATGATATTATTTATAATTTTGATGTAACATTTAAAATCAATTATACCTTTTTGAAGTGAAGTTCGTAGTAAAATAGCCCATGTTAGACACGAATGAGATTTTATTGCAGAATTTCATATAGATTCCATATTATTCACATCTATAATGGAAATGGGAAATGTACATAAATGAAAAAAAAGATATCTAAGATTCACAAATATACAGAATTACCCATTTCCGTATCTGTTTCTACCTTTTTGAACATTTATGAACATTTTAAAAATCAATGAAGTCATCATAACTCTTCATAAATAACTGTAAACATTTTGTATGCAGTTTGTATACATTTTGTATATTTTTGTATTAGACCAGAAACTGGTGACAGGTGATATTCTCCTATATTCCATAGGATAATAAGGAAAATCATTTTTGTTTTTGTAAAAAATTTCAGTATTTTTCCATGAAGTGCTTTTGTAAGGTGATTCGAACAAATTAAAGTTCTAATAATTGTAGACACGCAGTCAACAACAGTCGAAAGGACTCAAAGGGTCATATAAAAATGAGAAAAATTACATTAAATTTTCACATTTTGAAACTGTTTGGATATAAACAATTTAATTTTTAATCATAAAAACACTTTGGAAAAATTAGCATGCACCCCTTGTATGAAGTATCCTTCAAATGACATGCTGTTTGAAATCATGCAAAATCTGTACTGAATGTAACAGTGATTTTCTTACCTCGTTCAGCTAAACTCTATGTCTTTAGAAGCTCAGATGTAAGTTAATAATGACAATATGTAAATGCAGTTTAATGAACTCAGTTTTGAAAAATAGATTTTTCAGCAAACTTCTAAGATAAATAAGCTATGGCTTATTAGAGATATTTTTCTTGAAACTCTAACTAAATCAAACTATCTCACAAAATTTCACAACCCTATATCTTTTAGAAGCTCAGGTATGCATTTGGAATAATAAGATGTAAGATCGGTCCAACAATTCAGTTTTTAAGTATAACTTTTTTTGGTGATCTTCTAAGATACATGAGCTGTAATTAATTAGAGATATTTTTCTTGATACTCTAAGTGAAACAAACTATCAGACAAAATTTCACAACTCTATGTCTTTTAGAAGCTCAAATGTGCATTTGGAATGATAAGATGTAAGATTGGTTCAATA